>SJXQ01001199.1:317319-367331 GCA_006408695.1 Aepyceros melampus
GGGGGCGCGGGGGCCCGGGGGGGGGCGGGGGGGGTGGGCGGGAGGGGAGGCAGCCGGGGAGCCCGGATGGCATCTAATCAGCAGCCGCATCTCTCCCCGGGGAGGCGGCACGTATCTCCCGCACCCGCTCGCTCGTCTCCATGGTGCTCGGCGCCAGGGGCGGAGGAGTCAGGCCAGTGGGCGCCTCGGTCTGTGAGTTATCACCGCCCACGGCCCGGCCCGTAGTAGCCGAGGCCCGTTGAGTGTTGACGATCGTCCCCATGGAGCGAACTGAAGAGAAAGTGATAATGGAACCAACTGTGGAAGAAGAGGCCTAGAAGGTGGGAGTGTCTGCCCCCCAACCCCTTGAGGTGGCTTATCTGACTCCAGACAGGACACCGCGGCTTGTGAAGGCCCCGGAAGGGAGGGAGGGCGCAGAGAGGAGGGAGGTAGGAAGGGGGAGACAGGAGGCCTCACTCTGCAGCCTTTGTGCACCAGGAGTAGGACCCCTGGCTCCTCCAGGTACCCCTGAGCTAGAGGCTGGTAGCTAATGTAAGATGGGGTGCAGGGGAGATGCTCTGTGCTCCAGAGGTGGGCCCCATTAGCTCCAGCATGAAAAGCTAAGACCACCAGCCCAGGAATGGGGTAGCCACCATCTTGCAAGACCCAGGCTCAGCCTATGAGGCTCCTCAGAACTGAAGCAGGGGAAGAGAGGCTCCCCTCCCCACCCAGCCCCCAGCCAGACACAGAACTGCCATGCTATGGGAGGGTTGCTATATAACTTTTATTTCTGAAAGTTAGATACAGCAATATACAAAAAAAAAAAAAAAAACCCACAACATAATAATATAAAATTTTACACTATTAAGTAAGTATACATTGGAATTTGAATGCAGTGGCCAGGAGAGCATCTCACAAACCACCCTGTGGGTAGGTTAGGCATCCTTGGGAATCCCTTAGCTGGACAGGGGGCTGGCAGAGAGAATGCAGGCAGGTCCTGGAGGATGGGGTTCTTTAAGGGAGGGTCTCAGTTCCTCTCGGGGTCTTGCTAATATCAAGGTAAAAACCAGATACTCACACGACCTAAGAGCCACGGATTTTATGATTTCTGCTCCAGCAAAGCCAGGATTCTTGCCCCAGGTCCCTCATGTTAAGCTTATTTCCATCTAGAGAGTTGGAGGGGACACTCTCTGCATTACCTGTCAACCCCTGTTTGTCTTGGAGAGAAGGTCTTATCCCCTTCAAAAATTGGCGAATTTGGGTGTAACGCATAGCATCCCTAGAAACTCTGGTCAACTGAGACAAGGTGGCTGTAGCCAACCCAATCTAGCCATGCTTCTGGATCTGAGAGGCCCTGTATCAGAGACCATCCCACATGCTACCTATGTTCTGAGATGCACAGTACATGCAGGTGTTCTGCCTAATTGCGGGGCCCCTACAGGGAGGAGACAGTCACCAGTGCTGGGGGAGGTGGGACTGTACATTCCCTCACACGACAGACGGACCCTGAGCTTATCACTAAGCCTTTGCCCCTGGCTTGACAGAGTGAAGAAGTGATTACAGGTGCAGCAGGAAATCTCCAAGAAACTGGGATAAGAACCATATTCCCTGAGCTCAACTAGACCCTTGCCTGGGGGTCTGTAGTCTGACTCACGTTCAACCTGTGTCTCCCTCTTATCCGAAAAGGTCCCAACACCAGGTGCATAAAGCAAACAGGCTAAGGGACCTTTAGACACTGGAAGGAGCCACCCAGCAGAGGGGCTCAGGTAGATGGGAAAAGGAAGAATTGTCCCGTCCCTTCTAAGACACCCACCCACGCTTGGCAACAGGAGAAGCCCAGGGAGAAAGGGAGATCAGGTTGTAAGTGCCCCTCTGCCCAGCCTTACCTACAAACAGGCCAACATGCTAAAGGGGAGAATAAAAATTTTATTAAAAAAAAAAAAAGCCTAAAATATTTAGGGTCTCCTTCAACCTTCCTATTTCAAACCAAAGGCATCTTCAGAAGATATCTTTTAAGGGTTGGATCTAAAATTCATGTCAGGGATTATATAAATTATCGGCCTGAGAAAGCTGAATACCTGAAGCACCAAGGAGGAAATTAACTTTCTTAAATACAGAGGAAGCTATACCAAGACAGTCAGTGTCTTTTGCCCTTAAAAAAAAAATTACTTAAGATTAAAAAGAAACCTAGGGGCTTTGAAAGTCCTAGCATCTATCTGGATGTTAGCAAGGTTGAAAGTGTGGTGCCGGGAGGATGCAGCGAGAGGCAGCCCGTGGCATCAGCTTACAGAACAGGCAGAAGGATGCAGCTGGCACCAGGAGGCACTTGACTCACAACGACAACAAGCTGCTGAGAAAGGGGGCCAGGGGCGGGGGAGGAGGACAAAAAAAGATATTTCCTCTTTCTCCCTCTCACCGCCCCTTCCACATCCCCTGATCACAGTCAAGGAGTGCGTATTCTTATTTGCATGTAGATAAAAGGATATCACCCACATTCATTCATTTCTCTATTTTTAAAAAGTGCCCAGATTGCTCAGAGATAGCTAAAGTGAGAGATGAAAAAAAAAAAAATCTGGAACCGCAAAGCTGGGAGCTGAGTTGATCTGGGCTTGGGCTGTGTTAGGGCTGGTGGGACATGGGTTGGTGCATCCGTCATCTCTCTGCAGCCTCCATCCTCGGCTCCTCACATGGGGGAGGTAGCGCACTCCGAGGTCAGCTCCATGTCGAACGTGAGGGACTCTGGCAGAGGGGGACACACACGGGGAGAGCCGGTTTAATCGCCTGGGCCCCACAGCAGGCAGGGCACACAGCCCTAGCTTTCTGGGGCATGGGGCTCAGACCACCACTGCCGTCCAGTCTCCTGCCCCTGCCTCTCAGTCATCAAGAAGGGGTAGAGAATCCACATTCTCTCTCCTTCCTAGGGGGTCTTGCCTTCTGAAAGGGCACCCACCCCTCTAGGCTGTCGCAGCGCTCCAGACTCAGTTCCCTGTGCCCATACAGCAGCTGCCCCCTTGCTATCTACTTTACACGTGGTCAAGGATGTATGGCAATGCCACTCTCTCAGTTCGTCCCACTCTCCCCTTCCCCGCTGTGTCCAAAGTCTGTTCTGTATGTCTGCCCTGCAAATAGGTTCATTAGTACTGTTGTTCTAGATTCCATGTACATGAAATTATATTCATGTTAATATACGAAACTTGTTTTTCTCTGACTTTCTTCACTCTGTACAACAGGCTCTAGATTTATCTACCTCACTAGAATTGACTCAGATGCGTTCTTTTTTATGGGTGAGTCCACTGCATACACATATGTATGTATGTACCTGGGTACATACCACAACTTCTTTATCTATCCAAATGCTTATGGATATCTAGGTTGCTTCCATGTCCTGGCTATTGTAAATAGTGCTGCTACAGACACTGGGGTACATGTGTCTTTTTAAATTATGGTTTTCTCAGGGTATATGCAGGAAGGCAATGGCAACTCACTCCAGTGTTCTTGCCTGGAGAATCCCAGGGACAGCGGAGCCTGCTGGGCTGCCGTCTATGGGGTTGCACAGAGTCAGACACAGCTAAAGTGACTCAGCAACAGCAGCAGCAGCAGGGTATGTGCCCAGCCGGGGGATTGCTGGGTCATACAGTAGTTGTATCTGTATACTTTTAATGTTTTAATCATAATATACATAGTTTTTTTTTTTTTAATATTATGGGAGCCAACTGGCTTGCGGGATCTTAGTTCCCTGACCAGGGGTCGAACCCAGGCTCCCTGCACTGGAAGCTCAAAATCCTAACCCCTGGACCACCAGGGATGTCATACATTCCTATTTTTCTAATACACAGAAATGCTACTATTTTGGATTTGTTGGGCTAAAAAAAATACATTTGTAAAATCAACCTCACCTGTTCCTTTTCACTGCTTTTTTAACCTCACTCCTAGAAAATTTACACTGGCATGGGGAGTGCATTGCTATAGGAAAGTGCTGCTCGAGAACTCCTTCTGCCCATCTGGGTGCCCCTCGGGTGGTTCTGTACATGGGAGCATCAGCTCCGGGGGACAGTCCAGCAACCGGATACTCACCAAACTGCCCTCCTGCTGAGGGTTCAGCAGCTTCACATTATTTCCAAACTGCATCAATGAATCTAAAGTGCGGGGGGACATCGGCAGGTCAATGGTATTGCTGCAGGTCGTTCTGTAGGAAAGGGGGAGCAGCAGGAGGGGGAAGGGTCGGGTTGACAAGACACAATGGAGGAAAAAAAAAGAACAAAACACACACACACAAGCCATCAAACTCTGGTCTCCAACAGAAAAAAAAATAAAAGCTCAAGCTTTTTAAACACACGAGGTCACTGTGAGTTTAAATGAGTACCGAACATCCTCAGAGGGCTCCAACCCTGCTTCACGAGAGGCCTCTCACCCAGTGTCCGTCCCCAGGGATAACTGAGGACATTAGAGATGGAGGCAAAATCGGGGAGGGAAGCCACTTACGGTGTCACACAGATGAACTTGGTCTTCAGGTATGGGGCAGCACCTGGGGAGAAGAAAACTCCGCCTTAGTGACTGTGACTCTGGGTCCTGGACAGGGGGAAGCTGGCTGCCTCCCCAGGGCCGATGTGAAGCTCACTCGATCCCTGAGCAGAGACGGTCTGAAGGAACCTCCATCTCCCACTGGACTGCCCTCCCCTTCACTATTGACTCTGATGTTCTAGCGCTTGCAGCTGGAAGCTCAGTTCTTTCCCTAAAGCTTTTCAGCAGACTCACTTGAGCTCAGACGAGTGCCAGCCTGGTGTTCATTCTCCCCCTAGATGAGGGTGAAGAGTTTCACCGCTTGTATGTGGACTGAGGATTGTAACCTGGCCTGGTTGTATCTCCTAGATTAGTTCCCCGCAGGCAGGACTGAGCCCACCCAGTCAGGCACCTCGTCCTGCTCAAACACCAAAGCCATGGGGTCTTTATGAAAACACAGAAGTGGCTAATGCAGTTCCAAATCTGAGGGTGACATCTTCTGTTCCCATTAGCACTGATCTGCCTGTGACATCTTTCAGTGAGGATATTAGTAACCCCCATTAGATAACGACAACACAGAGAAGAGCCTCTCCGTGGGGAGAATGTCTGTGGTGTAGTACAGCTGGCTTTGACTGGGAGATGGGAGGCTGGGGCCTCTTTACATCTTCAAAACACGCTTCCAGTGCAGTGAGTTTGGGTTCCATCCCTAATCAGGCAACTAAAATCCCACATACGGTGTGGGGTGGCCCCCAAAAGTTAATTTTAAAAATTTAAACTTTTTTAAAAAAAGTTAATGGAAGGGCCCATCTTTGTCATTTGTGATTCTTCTTCTATAGTTAGAAACATGAAGATTTAAGAATTTTAACTGCTAAATGTTTATACCAAGAGGTCAAAGGGCCCCAGAGACACTGGCATGGAATTTGGGGGATTCAGGTGAACAGATCGCTTAGGAAGGGTGGGGTGGGCCAGGAAAAGCACAGCTGGAAAGCTTGGGGCTTACAGAGAAACTGAGGGATCAGAAAGAATGATGACACTCTGAGAAAGGGCACTGCCATCGGAGTTTATTTGGGGCCAAGAAATAGATTAACTCAGTACAGAATCCAAAGAATCCTACTAAGACAGGGTTCTGCTATCTTATAAATCCATTTGGGCCCAGGCTTGGGGGGAGCTGACTCCAGCTGACTCCCAGACACAAAAGTGTTTTAATTCTCCCAAGTGATCAATGTTGCTGAGAAAAGCAGCTCTGAGATGCCACAGTAGAAGCAAAGGAGAATGAAGATTAAAAGGTGATTTATGGCTCTGTGCAAGGTTGTAAATGTACTTCATCTAATTTGTAAGATAAGAGATCTGTCATTTCTACAGAGGAATCTTTCCCTCGAGCCATGAGGAAATAATGTGAGCTTCCAAGAAAGGAGGCGGGAAGAGTCCTGGGAAGATAAGCCATTTCCTAGAGACAATAAAACCTTCAGGACAGGAACAGAGAGGAAATGGTCAGCTGCTCCACTCTGGAGGAACCCACAGGTCGCCCACCAGCCTCCCCCACACCCCCTGAGCCATCACCAGGCTCCTGCTGCCCCAGGAGACAGACAAAGCTCTTGAGTAATTAGTTCTATCTCATGACTGGCGTCTTGCCCCTGAGGAAACACTGAGTCCTAGGCAGGAAAAGGCCTGGCCTCCTGCTCACACAGGAGCCGTGAGGGAGGGTGCAGCCTCACACCGGGAACTTGGACCTTGAAGGCAAAATGAGTCGAGGGCCCAGCACTTGGACCTAATTGCCTTCCGCAGAAGGAACAGGGCAGTGTGACGGAGGCTGATAAACAGATCTCCCAACTGAAGCACAACGTGGAAAGAGAGATAAGTAGCAGACAGGAAATGAGTTATGCTCGCCTAGAGTGTGACCAAGACTCAACCCAGAACAAAGGAGAAACGAAAGTCAGTTGCCAGTGAGCCCCAACTCCCTCTTCCAAGTCTTGATGTGCTCGCCCCCAGAAATCCCTCACAGGGAATTACTGTGGAAAGACTGTGAAGGCAGCTGGCGGGTTTGTGTGGGGGAACTATTTGTTCAAAACACAGGTTTTTTCCCAAAGCTGTTAGGGTAGGGAGGCTAACTCAAAGGATCACTTTAAACCCTTGCTGGCTCTATGATTAAGGAAAGTTCAATAAAAACAGAGATGGCAAATTACAGTCTCCTCCTCAGGATCTGGCCAGAGAACCATGAGTCTGAGCCCAAACACTCGTGGGAACAGGCTAGAAGGCTCCAGCCTCCATGCTGGTGATGGCACCAGAGAGAGAGGGTTTAGTATGAAAAAATGTATGTGTAACTTACATAAGCACATGGGCTCGAGTATACTAAAAAAACATCTGAGTTTCAGTAGCTACACATTCAAAGCACCAACCCTAGGCCCCTCCCACCAGTTACCGTCTTCCCCTTCAATCTCCACTCTCCTGAGAATCTCTCTTAAACCATGTTCCAGTGTGGCTAACACTCATTTCCTCCAGAAAGCCTTTCTTCATCCCACTTGGGCTGCTTACATTGTTCAGTGATGGGGAAAGGAAACACTCTAGACTGAAGTCTGAGTCGCAAACCTTCCAGCATATGCTTTGCAAGAAGTGCTGTGCTGGCTGGGCATCCTGTTTCTAGAGAATTCCGCCCTCGGTTTCTCTTCGTAGTGTCTAGGTATGTCTGGGTATGTGTGAGCTGTTTTCCCCTTTAGACCTGTGCCTCCAGTGGGGCAGAGCCTGGTGACTGATTCCTCTCCTCTCTCCTCTCTCTAACCCCACTGGCTGCCCCTAAAGGCACTCACTATAAAGTTCTTTCCCAGAAAGAGGAATAAAGATCACCAGACTAGGCTTTCCTGGCAGCTCAGCGGTAAAGAATCTGCCTGCCAACGCAGGAGACACAGGTTGGATCCCTGGTCCAGGAAGACTCCATATGCCTCGGAGTAACTAAGCCCGTGTGCCACAACCATTGAGCCTGGGAACTGCAACTACCGAGCCCGCCTGCTGCAACTACTGAAGCCTGTGTGCCTAGAGCCCATGCTCTGCAACAAGAGAAGCCACCGCAATGAGAAGCCCACGCACTGCACGTAGAGTAGCCCCCGCTTGCCCCAACTACAGACAAGCCCACGCAGCAGTGAAGACCCAGCACAGCCAAAAATAAACAAAGAAAAATTATAAAAAGAAAATTCCTTAAAAAAAAAGATCACCAGGTTCTTCAGGCACTTACCTTACCTGTCCCCCAAGGATCCTACTATTTCCCACTTCTCCCCAGAACCAAGTGGCGGTTGTGGAAAATCAACAACTACCTGGGTCAGCTTCGGGATGCTCCTGGCTCTCCGGCCGACAGTACTTTCCAAACGCCTCTTCCTTTGGAATGTCGGGGTAGAGATAGACCAGCGGAGACACCAGGATATTGGTGGCATCCATGATCTTATAGCCCATGATGATTTCAGCAAATGACATATTGTTCAGCTGCTGCTTGGTGTAAGGTTCCACTGACTGGATCTGGGTCTTGCCTGTCATGGGATATGGGAAGAGAAGACTCAGGTGATCTTAGAGAAGACTGTCTGATTGATTTTCCCTTAAGGGGGAAAGGCTTATGCCAGCCTAGTGTTCGAGACCCTGAATATTCTGCCCAGTCGTCTGGCACTGTGGAAATGTTCAGCTGGCTTCGGGAGAAGCTATTCAGCTGGGTCACAGTAACATACTTGAATAATTACTTTTATAAGATATACGAACAGAGTGGGTAAGAAAGGAGATGAAGAATACAATTTAAATTGCAAATTTCAAAAAAATTACCAATTTCTAGGCAAATATTAGCCCCTTGATGAAAGTGAAAGAGGAGAGTGAAAAAGTTGGCTTAAAGCTCAACATTCAGAAAATGAAGATCATGGCATCTGGTCCCATCACTTCATGGCAAATAGATGGGGCAACAGTGGAAACAGTGTCAGACTTTATTTTGGGGGGTCCAAAATCACTGCAGATGGTGACTACATCCATGAAATTAAAAGACACTTACTCCTTGGAAGGGAAGTTATGACCAAGTTAGATAGGCTGTTAAAAAGCAGAGATATTACTTTGCCAACAAAGGTCTGTCTAGTCAAGGCTATGGTTTTTCCAGTGGTCATGGATGGATGTGAGAGTTGGAATGTGAAGAAAGCTGAGCACCGAAGAATTGATGCTTTTGAACTGTGGTGTTGGAGAAGACTCTTGAGAGTCCCTTGGACTGCAAGGAGGTCCAACCAGTCCATCCTAAAGAAGATCAGTCCTGGGTGTTCATTGGGAGGACTGATGCTAAAGCTGAAACTCCAGTACTTTGGCCACCTCATGTGAAGAGTTGACTCATTGGAAAAGACTCTGATGCTGGGAGGGATTGGGTCAGGAGGAGAAGGGGACAACAGAGGATGAGATGGCTGGATGGCATCACCGACTCGATGGACATGAGTTTGAGTGAACTCTGGGAGTTGGTGATGGATAGGGAGGCCTGGTGTGCTGCGATTCATGGGGTCGCAAAGAGTCGGACACGACTGAGTGACAGAACTGAACTGATCAGCCCCTTGCGGGGAGCAAAATAAAACTGGCAAACCAATCCTCCAGCTGGAAGAATTTAGAGAAGCCAAGTCTTCCCATCTCATAAGAATGATCACCAGGTACCTTCCAAGTCTGAGGCAGGGGAGTGCGAGGCCACCCCAGCCCACAAGGGGGCAGCAGATGCCTGAACTAGTAGCAGCCGGGACCAGCCACAGCAGTGCTGGCCACCAGTTAGTTGGGGTGCTTACCGCTGATGTCCTTCTCCACCCAGGTGAAGGTGACTCCTCCTTCTTTGCTGCTTTCACTGAATCTCAGCAGGAAGGTGCCTGGGGGCTTAGTGCTCAAGATAGCCCGTTCCCTCTCCTTGCTGATGAAGCCCATTATATACCTGGAGACAGAGGAGCAACACCAAGGTTGGGGCTGAGGGACCTCTGTGTTGCAGCCAGCCTGCTAGGAGAGTAGGGGACTTGTCACCTCTGTGTGTTCTGTCAGACACAAGAGTTCCAACCTACCCTTCGTTCCAAAGGGCCAGGATGTACTTTTTCACCAGGTCAATGATGTTGTCCAGCCAGACCCAGAAGGAGAAGCCCTTGCCAGCCATGTTTTCCTGGAGAAAAGAGTAATGGGAAAGCTCGGTTCCCCACCTCCCTGGGCTCTTCCTTTAAGGGATTGAGGTGCCACCAAAATCCTCAAGCCCATCTACCCTCAGGCGGGTCCTCTTGGCCGCCAGACCAAGAGTCCGGGGCCTTCAGGCCCACTGCCCTCCATGACATCCCCACAGCTAAGTGTCCCTGCCCCCTCCTCCTCCTATGAGGCAGCCTCATGGATGGAGTTCACACGGTGGCTTACTTTGCAAAATTTAGCCCATGTGATCTGACACCCTGAATAGTTCACACCAGGTCCTGAAAGAAAAAAAAAAAAAAGTCATATGATTTGCAGTTTTAAATCCAGATCTTTGTTCAAACAGAACACACACACAACTGTCCCACAACGTGCCCTGAAACTTGCTTTTCATGTGTTTGAATGCTGCCACTGTTGCGTGCATACTTATGCATCCCTCGCCACACACCCAATCCCATCGTTTGATGCCCCCTAAGCTGTTGTTCAGCAGAGGTGGTGGGTGATGTATCAAGTCCTTGCTGCCCTTGCCCTTGCTAGCCTTGTGTGGCAGTCTGGGGAGCAGCAGAATACACTAAGAAGCTGACAGCTTGGTTACAGGGTCACGTTTAGTCACGCATGTAGTTCAGTCATGTCTGACTGCAGCCCTACCACATTCCTCTCCATGGGATTTCCTAGGCAAGAATACTGGAGTGAGTTATCATTTCCTCCTCCAGGGAATCTTCCCAACCCAAGGGTCCAATCCAAGTCTCCTGCACTGGCAGGTGGATTCTTGACCACTGAGGCACCTGGGGAGCCCATGTTTAGTGGCAGCGCAGGACAAAGCATGGATGGCACGTAAAACATTCTAAGACTTTTTTCTTCCAGGAAAAAAAGTTAAAAACAAGCTACATTTTCTTGAAGAAACAGACAGGGATGCCAAGCCTTTAGCTCTAACATACATTTAAAATACCTTGCTAAGGCTGGACAAAGTACCCAGGGAGGCAGCCACCAACAGAAAAGAAATCTGCCTCCCATCTCATAAAAGTGATCACCAGGCACAAACTTCCTCTGCGTCCTGACTCCAGGGCCTGCTGGAACACACATACTCTGCCCAGCACCTTGCTCAGTCAACTCTCCTCAATGAACAGCCCCACGGGCCAGATTCCTTTTGCAAGGAGAGCAAAGGGAGAAGAGGTCAAGGGCTGACCTAAGAGTTTCTCCGCCAGCGTCGTCAACTGCTCGATGCTCAGCCCGCGCTTGGTGGTAGAGGAGAACTGCCAGCTCAGCACCTCGGCCACTTGATCCCACGTTCCGATCGGGGGTTTGGTGAAAAAGTTCACGTTCTATTGGAAATGACACATTTGCTCCTTTAGATGAGAGGGTGGCACCTGCTGGGCGGCAGCCCCGAGGCACCAAGGAGCCTCAGGAGAGCCCAGGCCCCTGACTCACCTTGGGGTTGTTGGTCAGCATGTTGTACCAGAGGATGGACGCCCAGGCGTTGGGCATCTGGCAGATGTTGGAGATCACCACCACTGGCAACGAGTGCGTCTGTGGAGGGAGCGGGCAGTGAGCTGGGAGACAGAGGGCCCTCGAGGCTCCAGAAACCTCTTCACCTGCATCTCGCAGGGTTCGGATAAAGGGAGAGGTCGTGGAGTACACTTGCTGCCAGCCCTCAGGAAGCTGTGGGGCCCGGTCAGCTCAACACCCAGCGTGGAGAGTAGGCTGAACTCAGGTGCTGTCTGAGTATCACCAGGAATTTACAAAGCTGACTTCTCACAGTGGACTCATAGTCCACAGACTCCCCATCTATAAAACTTGGAAGGCATTCACGAATTGAAGCTGCGAAAAGAGTGCAAGTAGCTCAGTAGTGTCCAACTCTGCGACCCCATGGCCTGTACAGCCCACGGAGTTCTCCAGGCCAGGATACTGGAGTGGGTAGCCTTTCCCTTCTCCAGGGGATCTTTCCAACCCAGGGGAGTCAAACCCAAGTCTCCCACATTGCTGTATTGAAGCTGTATCTGCCCATTTAATAGAGAGGTCCCAGGAACCAAAGACTAGGGTTCTTGCTTTTTCAGGTATATCTTTAATTTAAAGATCAAGAAAGTTGGGGAAAGAGCAGGTAAATGCCACGACTGTCTGAAAGACTGTTTTGCCCAAACTGTATACAGTTGGCTATAATCAATTCCTAAGTACGAGTTTTTACATCAAGTTTGCTGGAACCTGAGTAGACATGTATCTTCTAAGCACTCAGGCAAGATACTAACAAATTTTTGGAGAAAAAGAAGTAAATGTAAACACAGTGCTGAGTCAAGAGTCATCATTCCACCTTCTGGAGTGAAAACCCTGACTAGAAGAAGCCTCATCCTGAATCATCCTGCAAGCAGTTCTACCCAGTTCTGTGCAGAACTCACCTCCAGGTCGATCTTGAGGCCTTGGTGATACACCTCAGTCTCAAAGGTGATCAGGTGCAGCTCCTCGGTCACAATCAGGGAGGCCTACAAGAATGAGAAGGATGCTCTTCCTCAGAGAGGATGGCATTGAGCCCTGACAGCCATCACTACACCATCCTGAAGCGCGATCCGCCAGGTGACCATGGATACAACTGGAGCACATGGTCTTTCCAACTCTACGACTCGCCAGTGCTCTGATCTACAACTGATCTCTTATTGGCTTTATTATTTTACTATGGAGATCCAACTGGTCATGGATAAAATGGGAATAGCATAATGACAAAAGAGTGAACACCTGCATACCCACCCACCAGGTCAAGGCAGAGACCATCACCATGGAGTTTCTCGGTGTCCTTTCCAACTCCATCCATCCCTGAGCCTCCTACCTCAGAAGTGCCTGCTATTTTGTCTTTTGAGTTTGTCATTTCCTAGCCCTTCTTTATGGTTTTCCTGCATTTATATCTCTAAACAATGTATGTGTTGTTTAATTTGGGGGGGGTGTGAATCTCATACATATGGAATTATACCCTGTGTATTCTTTTGTGACTCGCTTTTCACACCTATGTAATTGTGTACACCTGCAATTTATCCATTTTCATAGCTGTATAGCATTCTATCACCTGACTGTACCACAGATCATTTATCCAACTCTAGTGCTGTTGACATATGGGTTGTATTTAGGGCTTACAATTAGGCTGTCCCATTTCATTTGGGACACGAAATGCATGTCTCCTGGCACCAATCTCCTGGCACCTATGAGCAAAGATTTCTCTGTTGTTAAATCCTGAGAGTGGCACTGCTGGTATATAGGGTATGTTCATTTTCATAATGCCCAATTGTTTTTCAAAGTGATTGTAGCAACTGATACACCAGCAACATAGCGACTATTTTGAACGAGAATTGTCAATGAATTATTAGAAATTCCAATTCATATTTTAAAATGCTCTTTCCCTCATTATAAAAGAAATACACATTCAATTTTAAATGCAAATATTACAGAGATAGTATAGAGTAGCTTTGGGTGAGAACAGCAGCACAAATATATACACACTGTTTGGTAGACATTCCTCTAGAATTTTGTAGTGCAGATATGAATGATCAAAAATACAGTGAATTTCTAAACAATTATACTAGTATACTACTCAAATTACTTTGCATTTTTTCCTCAATATATATGCCACAACCTCACTCTTTAACTGCTGTCAAGTCTTACAGAGTCAGTGTTTTTAAAAGGCCTGTTACATTCTAGAGAAGAGGGTAAGAATGGCTCAGGAGACGAACAAAAAGAATAAGGTGTCACAATTTTATAAAAAAGATTTAAAAACAGTGCTTGGTCACATTTACTATCTCTTTTTTTAAGTTTATTCTTTTTTGGGGGGCCATATAGTTTGTGGAATCTTAGTTTCCCAACCAGGAATTGAACCCAGGCCTATGGCAGTGAAGGCCCCGAGTCTTAACCACTGAATCACCAAGGAATTCCCTTAAGTTTATTCTTAACACTAAGAATCCAAGAATCTGAGTCAATGGGAGACAGAGAAGAAACAGCTGGGTAAAGAACGAGAGAGTTTGCTGTTTCTCTTTTGGTAAAATGTTTAACTTGGATGTATTGAAACCCATCCCACCTCAGTGACCAGAACAGATCACCAAAAGCTGAGGCAAGCCGTGTCAATGCATAGAAGTTGGAAGGGGAATTTGGAAAGTCCCAGGCAAGGTGGAAGGCTCCTTTTCTACCAAATGGGTGTGGGCAAGGGACTTTACACTCCTTAAAGATGAGCTAACTCTCCGGCCAATCAAGGAAATGCACTGAGCCAGAACTCCTCCAAGGCATGTGTGACTACTCATGCGTTGGCTGGCCGTGACTGCAGCTGAAACAGCAGGTAGGTGTCTCTACTTCTGGGAAGTAAGGAGGCTCTTTTTCTTTTCTTTTTATAAAAAGTTTCAATGTTTTGGCTGCAAGACATGTGAGATCTTAGCTTCCTGACCAGGAATCAAACCCACACCCCCTGCACTGGAAGCGTGGAGTCTTAACCACCAGGGAAGTTCCTATGGAGGCTCTTTTTCTCTCCCGCTCAGCTATCATCTCCAACAAAACTTACGTCACAATTGGCTCGGCCCCCATTACCGCATCTCTGCTCTCTCAGGGTCTGTAAGAAAAGCAAAGAGCATCCTCCATCAGATAAGGCTTTCCCCAAGCCCCTCCCCCTGCCAGAGGGCCTGAAGAAAGGGAGCCCAGGCTTCTCCCATGTACCAGTGCTTGAACTCCGCTGAGAGGCTGCCATTGTTAGACTCTTCCATGTTCATCACTTTCGTGTTTGTGCCCAGAATGTTAAATTTCCGGGACCTGAATCACGGGAGGAAAAGACCAACCACATATGTGACCGAATGGCCAGGGACAAAGTTAGATTATACAGAACAGAAGGAAGCCTGTATGCTGAACTTACCCTCTGAGAGCTGCAACGTCCCCGGAGTCTCTGTTAAGAACATAAACCAACATTAATAAAACAGGCCCCGAGTCTCTTTGAAAGTCCACTTTGAACACCTATCATTTACTCGGATGGAAAAACCGCTGTTCTCCTGGGGATTTCTGTCAAGGACTCGATTACATGGTGTATGTGAAATCTAACATCCCTGTACATGCTCAAATAGAAGACACAGCTGGTTCCCCACTCAAGCTCTACTCCCCTCTTCCTAACAGAACCTCGACTCCATCAAGTATCTTTCCCATCCCCACTTCCAGGGGATCCTGCTCACTAAGCCCACAGAACCAAGCATGTGCACAGTGTTGGTCCAGGAGTGAGGCCAGGACCCACACTGTCGCAATCAGACGGGGAAGGAAATTCTCCCTCAGGCTGGATTTACACAAGCAACCATGCTGCAACCCAGAGGGAACCCTAGAATGCCCGTGCTTCTTATGGTGGCAGAGAAGAGAGACGGAAGGTTCTGGATCCTTGGTGACAGGAACTGAGTCACTGATCTCACCACCTGGAACTTGTTCTAACTTTGCATTTCCAGTTATACTGGGTTGCAAATTTCCTTATTACTGAAGCCACACTGGGCTTTCTGTAAAGGTCTACTGTTACCTGCAACTCAGAGTATCCCATCGATATAGCCGGAGATATACTTCCCAGCGTGTTCCTTGTCTTTTAACTATGTTTTTGAGTATTTCATTTTTTACATAGTCACCTTTTCTCAGTGTTTTCTTTTTAACATTACTGTACTGTTTTAAAACAGTACTGTTTTAAAAGTCCTTCTCCATTGCTATATATCTCCTATGCTTTTAGAATTAATAATATCTACTACTTATTAGTGCATTCCATGGGAGTTTATAGATTAAAATGGATAAACTTTTAAACCATTTAGAAGATATCTTTCCATATATTACATTTTATGTCTTTTTGGGGCCACTTGGTTTGTGGGACTTTAGTTCCCCAACCAGGGCCCTCAGCAGTAAAAGCTTAGAGTCTTAACCACTAGACCACAAGGGAACCTCCCATATATCACATTTTAGAACTTAAATCAAGCTCCCGTTATCAGAAAGTTTTCCCTCATGTCTAGCCTATATTTATTTATTTTATATTCTTTATTTGTATTATAGCTTTGATGTATAATTGATGAATAAAACTGTATATGGTGTTGGAGAAGACTCTTGAGAGTCCCTTGGACTGCAAGGAGATCCAACCAGTCCATTCTGAGGGAGATCAACTCTGGGATTTCTTTGGAAGGAATGATACTAAAACTGAAGCTCTAGTACTTTGGCCACCTTATGCGAAGAGTTGACTCATTGGAAAAGACCCTGATGCTGGGAGGGATTGGGGGCAGGAGGAGAAGGGGACGACCGAGGATGAGATGGCTGGATGGCATCACGGACTCAATGGACGTGAGTCTGAGTGAACTCCGGGAGTTGGTGATGGACAGGGAGGCCTGGCGTGCTGCGATTCATGGGGTCGCAGAGTCGGACACGACTGCGCAACTGAACTGAACTGAACTGAAACTGTATATGTAAAATGCACAAGCTGATGAGGTCTGATAGATGTCACACACCTGTGATACACACACACACACACACACCTGTGACACCAGCCCAATCAAGAGACTGAATGTATTCAGCAATCCCTCATCCCCAAGTTTCCCACCTCCCTTATGCAACCCCTTCCCCAAGCCCACACTCCACCCATTCCTGTCTCCAGACAACCAATGATCTGCTTTCGGTCATGATAGATTCATTTGCACTTCTAGAATTTTATATAAATGGAAACATAAAAGTATGTACTCTTTTTTTCTCGGTCTGGCTTCCCCTCTGGGTACATTTATTTTGAGATTTATCTGTGTATTACATATTTCGATACTCTATTTCTTTTTGTTGGTGAGTAGTATTTCCCTTGCATGGATATACCATGGACTCATGGACACTCATCTATCAGTGAGGACTCCTGTACCACCCTTTGTGTGGACATATACTTTCAGTTCTCTTGGATGAACACCTAGGAGTGGAGTAGCTGGGCTGTAGGATTAGGTGCAAGTTTAACTTTTCAGGAAACTGCCAAACTGTTCTCCAAAAGTGGTTGTCATTCTACCACCATTACATTACACATTTGCTTATTCATTAAAAAAAATCTTAATTAATTATTTGTTTATTTATTGGCTGCGCTGGGTCTTTGTTGCTGTGCTCAGGCTTTCTGTAGTTGTGGTGAGCAGGGGCTACTCTTGAGCTGTAGCTCACAGGCTTAGTTGCCTCTCAGCATGTGGAATCTTCCCAGACCAGGGATCAAACCTATGTCCCCTGCACTAGAAGGCAGATTTTTAACCCCTGGACCACCAGGGAAGTCCTTGCATATGCTTTTAAGATACCTCTAGAATTTATTCTGCTGGTCAGTTTTTTTTTAGTGAGAAGGTGATTTTTTAATGCTAATTTATGGTTAAAGTCATTAATTTTTGCTTATTCATTTATGAAATCTACCACCTTCCTCGAGTCCCTGGCTGCATAACTATTTTCTAGTTCATTCTCATGGAATTTCCAGATGAATAATTATATCACCTACATTTTCTCTTTTCTAATGTCTTCAGAGGGTAAGTGCATTTTAATTTTTTTAAAGGTACCGTCAAATTTGGAAAAGGATTCCATTATGTGGTAAAGTGTGGAACAACAACTAAAATCAATTTTCCCATATATTCTCAATTTTACATAATATGCACAAGTTACATTTATAAGTAAAAAAAACAAAGAGGGACTTGAGGTCACAATGGCAATCACAACTCAAATCGCTACCGCCAGCTTCGTGGTTTTGTTCAGGCACGTAAATGACAATGCACAGCAAGCTTTTGAAAACTTAAAAAAAAAAACGAAGATCTCTGAATATAGATAAAGCCTCTAAGTTCACATGATGTCTATCAAAGTTCTCGTTTCTCTGTCCCTCATTTGAAAAAAAGGGGGAAAAAAAAGAAGCTAAGATAGAGAGTACTTACTTGTCAATGCACACTTTAATTTTAAGTTGATAATTTAGCTCAGGGAATTTAACCAGCAATCTATGTCAAAAAAAAAAGGAAAAAAGTTTCAGAGCAAAGGAAAAAATCCAGTTTTAAAAAACAGCCACTAGGCTCCCCCAGCAACTTCTAGTTGAATCTAAAATTCATAACTCTTCAATTCTAAAGAGATGAGTCATAATCCCAAATTTTTCTTCCTGCCAGTGCTTCCTTTCATTTTAAGCCAAGCATCACCCTCTTCAGGCCAAAAGGGACTGAAAAAAAAAGCCTAAGAACTAAGAACTTGGACAAAGTTGTGAGACACACAAAAAGGATAATGAAAGGCATATCATGGAAAACATGACAGGAATACATGCTCTGAAATGGGTATTCTTTCTATTAGACTGGAAACCCAACAGCGTACTACCTTTCTGAGGAGAGAAATTTCACTGCAGAAGGGCAAACCCCAGCTTACCTGTTCTGACTTGAATGTGAAAGTAATGCTCTACCTGCAGGTCTCCCACCCACCGGCCCTGTGACCTCTCAGCGTCTATTATCACTAAGCTTTACTCTTCCCCTTCAAATGCTCAGGAAAAAGCAGGCTCAAAGAACAGAAGATAATTGGCATTATTCCGCCCCTTTCGCATGGTAGATGGAGATGCTATAACCTAAGACATTAGGCCTGGAATCAGGAATACAGTGCGATCGAATCATAGGAATATACCCAGGTAACCTCAGAAAGATTCCTGCTCTTTAGCATTTGACAGGACAATCAAAGAGCAAGTTGATATCACACCAAAAAATTTCCTATCCATCACAGCACTGCCTGCGATGGCTGTAAAGAACAACCCTGCCCACCAACTGTCCTGGCCCTGAGGTGTCCCTTGATACAGCATCCGCCAGAAGAGGAGGTGCCGCACGTAGCCCACCTGACTTTGGTTGTGAACTGGACACCGGTCTTGATGACTAATGGCCGGTCAGGATGCATAGGCATGCAGGGCTGCCGCTCCACCACGAAGGCACTGGGGGGACAGAGAAGGGCGGTGGGTCACACATGATGCCGTGGGCTGGCCCCGTCCCGCTCCTCGGAAGTCCAACAAGCTCTGGCTGAAGAACATTGGTGGGGCAGGTGATGGGGCAAACGGGCAAGGGCTCTATGTTACCTTTTCATTAAGTTTCTAAACAGCTCCACGATTCTCTCCTCCAGCATCGGCCGGTGCTGTACAATGGGGTCCCCTTTGTAGCTAACCTTCTGCTGCAGCTCCTCCAGTTTCTTAATTTGTTGGCGGGTCTGAAGCTGAGATTCTGCTAATGAGGTTATCCTGCCAATAAGATAAGGATGTTCTTGGCTACCTAAGTGGTTGTATATAAATGAGCTGGAGAAGGGGAAGGGAATAATACCACAGTACTCTCATGCAGTCATCCGACATAAGAAAGGGGCATTTTTTTCATTATGGGAATATATGAGTAGCATAACATTGACCATTTCTAAATACACAGTTCAGTGGCACTGGATTAGAAAAGGGAAAATTATTTAGCCCATTTTTGTTTTTTTTTTTTTTGGGCCATGCAGCATAGTTTGCAGGATCCCCACCAGGGATTGAACCCCAGTCCTGGCAGTGAAAGCGCCAAGTCCTAACTTTGGCCTGCCAGAAGGGAACAGCTACCCACTCCGATATTCCTGCTAGAGAATTCCATGGACAAGGAGCCTGGCAGGCTACAGTCCATGGGGTCACAAAGAGTTGGACACAACTGAGCAACCTTCATTTCTCTTCCTAAAAGTTTACTTTTCAAAGAAGGAGGCAGACACAGAGGAAGACGTGCCAAAACTCACACCACTAGAAGTGAGGTAACCAATGGAAACTTAACACGTTAGAACCCAGATACAGAGAACATGAATATGGAATTTGGCACTAACTTTCTTCAGCCTAACTTGTTTTTGTACCAAATGTGAGGACTGGGGAAACGCAGGATATCTGACAGCCCAAAAAGATAGGTTTGAACAGCTCTGTCCCTCACTGTCTATGCAAGCTTGGCCAGGTCCCTTCACCCTCGTGGGTCTTGATGTCCCCTTGCCTGAGAGACAGGGTTGAACTGCACAATCCTCAGGAGCCCTTTAAACCTCATCTTCCATGGATGACTGGATGTGACATTATGTTTCCAAATACTGATAACATGCATACAGAAAAATTAGACAGGGAGACAAAAGCTGATTAAGTCTGCCCCCAAGGAGGGAGAATATCAGTGGCTCTCTCTGATGGTCCCCTACTAGTTTAGTAAAGACTCCAAAGAGACAGAGTGGAAGGCAAGGGGTGGAGAAGGACAGCACCAGGACTCCTGAGCTCACAGACTCCCTTCCGGCACCTATTGGGTTGGCCAAAATGTTTGTTTGGTTTTCCCATAAGATGTTATGGAAACATCTCAATACATTCCTAGAGCTTATAAGTTATTTGGTGCCCTGATTAGAAAGCATTTAAAACTGCTTTCAATCAATGAGCAAAGCTCAGGGTTAGTTAGATGAACAAACAGGCATCTCAAGTAGAGCAATCCTAAATTTCTAATTTCACGCTCTGTGTATCCTGGGTCAAGGTCAAGTTTCTCCCAGCTGGTACAACATACTGAGTATCAGGCCTTGGACATCAAGGGTGCTCAATCAAGATTTTCTGAGTGAGTCAAAGTAAAAGAAGAGCATATAAAGAATGACCTTACAAATATGAAACGTACAGATTTCTGTCTTTATATGTATATATATAAAAAACATGTAGATTTCTATCTTTGTATGTGTATATATAATAACAGATGTCTGGAGTGATGGTCACCAAATGTTTAAGAACCTCTGCATGATTTAATTTTTAAAGTCTTTTCTGCTCTTTATTAACTTTCTGTATTTGAACGTTTTTCTCTTATGAAGAGCACATGTCTTTGAGAGTCTTAGAATAACTAAAATTTAAAATTTAGTCTACATGATTAAAAACAGCTAAACCAAAAACTTTAAATTAGCAAATTATATTTAAAATATAGCAAACATAAATACATTTTCACTTAAAAAATTGTCCAAATAAAGTAAAAAGCTTTAACCCTTAGACTAAATTTGAGTATGTTGAAATCCCCACCCCTGAAATACAGTTTGTGCATGCTTAGTCACTTCAGTTGTGTCAGACTCTGTACGATCCTATGGGCTGTAGCCTGCCAGGCTGCTCTGTCTATGGGATTCTCCAGGCAACAGTACTGGAGTGGGTTGCCAAGCCCTTCTCTACTGAAATACAGTAGTAACTCTTTATGCAACTCTGACCATAATTTAGCACAGCTCTCTGAAAAGGGGTAACGTCTCTTCTCTGTCATACCAGTTTTCTAGCCGATCCAGGCAGATGTTGGGAGGGCCTCCAATGCAGGCAATCTGTTGTCGCCTCTTCCAGTCAGCCAGTTCTTCATCCGTGAGAGTTTTCTGCACATACTCCATCGCTGACAAAAGCCCCGCCAGCTCACTCACGATGCTCTGGTTGGAGACCAAAAAACAAAGTCAGAAAACATTCCCCCAGACCGTCTCTAACCACAGAGCGTCTCTCTTTAGTCAATTCCGGAGAAGGAACTGATTAGGAAACAGGCAAGTTCTTCCCGGAGATGCCCAATTCCCGAAAGTGAGTGAGCCAGACATGGGGAGGGGTCCACTGCTCTTACGCGCCGCATCTGGTCCAGGGCAGTAAGCATCTGTTCGAGCTGCTGCATCTTCTGCCTGGTCACCGACTGGTTGTTTCCATTCAGATCTTGCATGTCTGAGAAGGAAGGAGAACCTCCGTGAGCTGAGGGAACACGCCTAGCTTCAGTAACTGGGCTCCCTTGACTGCCAGCAGCCCCTGAGCGCCCCCTCCCCTGAGTCTGAACTCAGAGTCAAGACGAGCCAGCTCTGAGACTCCAGTAACACAAACTCACTTTATATGGGGGATTTAATGTCTCTATATGCACTTGCCTCCTTGACTCTTGAGAGTTTTGTAGTTGAAATCGAAATCATCCTGGAGATTCTCTACCACTTTCATCTTCTGTTCTAGATCCTGTTTCAAACAAACCAACCAAAACAGAAGTAAAAAAAAGGACTGCCCTCGGGAGAGAGAAAAGAAAGTTTCTGAGTAGGATTAAAATAAAGCCACAACCTCACAAAAGCTACACATGGGAGCCACAGGCCACTTCCCCAAGAAAAGGCTTCCCGCCCAAGACTTGCTTTACCTGGACACGCTTGCGGACGTCCTGCAGGTGCTGCTCCAGCATCTGCTGCTTCTCCGTCACCACGGCGGCTGTGGGGTGGTTGGCCTGGCCCCCTTGCTGCCAAGACAGGGAGCATGTGCACATGAAAGCCGGAAACAGCGGGAGAAGAATATCCCTGTCTGGTCTCCATCTCCTCCATGACCCTTCCTGCTTGGCCTGAGCTGCTGCTGCTGCCACTGTGAGGAGCAGAGCGGTCCACAGCACCCACTGCTCTCCAGGGGCTGTCAGTGCAGGCCGAGAAAGCTCTCGCACTGTTCCTTGTGTCCTTGGCTTTTTAACCTCGTGGTGGTTTAGTCACTAAGTCGTGTCTGACTTGAGTGACTCCATGGACTGTAGCCTGCCAAGTTCTTCTGTCCGTGGCATTTCCCAGGCAGCACGACTGGAATGGGTTGCCATTTCCTTCTCCAGGGGATCTTCCTGACCCAGGGAACGAACCCACATCTCCTGCACTGGCAGGCAGATTCTTTACTGATTAAGCCACCAGGGAAGTTATACTATAAACTCACTCTATGTACTGCACTCAGAGACCACACGTTGAGCTAAGACACAGTCCCTACCTTCAAAAAACTCATTCTAGGTAAGGATATATACATACATGCATATATAAAATCAGGACAATTTATGAAAGCAGATGCTGGATGCCTGTTTAAATGTATAGGGGGAGGGGGACTTCCCTGGCAGTCCAGTGGTTAAGTATACACACTTCACTGCAGAGGCGAGGATGTGATCCCTGGTTGGGGAACTAAGATCTCGAATGTCATGCGGTACAGCCACAAAATAAAAAAAAGCATGAAGGTTTTTAACACATTTCGGTAGAATAATAAAATTCCTAATCAAGAGATATCATCTCAGGGGAGAAGGGAAGGTGCTGGCTGGTGCCTCGAAAAGGTTGAATAGCACATGCAACTTACAAATAAGTTTTGTCAAAGTAATAGGACATTAAAGACCGTATAAAAGCTGCAGCGACCAAGACAGTGTGGTAAAGAAGAACTGAGAGTCCAGTTTTCCAAACTAGAAATTTTCAGTTGTCTTTGACTTCACACCGAGCTGCCAGATCTTCCTGGCTCTGTATTCTGTAATCTCTCCAATGGATCTCCAGTGCCACTGGCTCCATTCAAGCCCCAAAGTTGATCCCTTTGCCTCTAGTCTCTCTCACTCCCCATCTGCTCTCCACACTGCTATCACAAGTCTCCAAAGTAGACTGAAACACGCCACCGTTAGAGGGAACTATTCTCTCCTTTTCCACTGGAGCCTGTCCAAGCCCACAGAATATAAACTTCCCTTAGAAGTCCCAGGAAGGCGACCTCCACCCTTACATAACTCTTTACAGGAGGAGTGACTCATCAAATTAGTGAGGTTAGGAGAAAGACTGCCCACACAGAGATCTTTGAAGGCCCACCCCTTAAACTGGTGGCTCTCTCTCCCACTCTTGCCTTCCTGGGGCATACTTAGGGCAGGAGCCAGGGCCTGGTTTCTAGAAGTAGTTCTAGAGGCCTATGTGTCTGAGTTCAGGGGGTATTAGCGTGTGGTCTCTAAAGCTCCAAAAGGATGGCTGGGGCAGTGCTACCCTGCAAATCCAGTCTCTCACCCCAACACCTGACTCAGACAACAGGCATCTACACAACAAGCACCTCCTGTAGAGCACAGGGAACTGTAATCAATATAACAACCTATAATGGAAAAGAATCTGAAGAAGAAACTGAATTGCTCTGCTATACATCTGAAACCTGTAAATCAACTATGCTGCTGCTGCTGCTGCTAAGTCGCTTCAGTCCAACTCTGTGCGACCCCATAGACGGCAGCCCACCAGGCTCCTCCATCCAAAAACTCTGCCACTTCAGGGACTATAGCACACCAGGTTCCTCTATCCCTGGAATTATCCAGGCAAGAATACTGGCGTGATTAGCCATTCTCTTCTCTAGGGGAATCTTCCCAACCCAGGGACTGAACCCAGGTCTCCCGCAGTGCAGGCAGATTCTTTACCTTCTGAGCTACCTGAAAAGCCCCATATATACATACATACATACATATAACTGAATCACTTTGCTGTACTTTGTTAACAATACTTTGATATAAAAATAAGTTAAAAATTTTTTTAAACACACAAATAAATAAAAATAAAGCCTCTACAGTCATCCATCCAAGTCATGCTTTCCAGTCCTGTTTACCAACAATACAGCTGATAGTTTCATCTGGCATCAACTTCCTGGTCTGTTTCTTTTTTTTAGAAGATTTTTTTCTGTATATTTTGGCTGTGTCACATGGCATGTGGGATCTTCATTCCCTGACCAGAAATTGAACCCGTGCCCCCTGCACTAGCAGCGAGGAGTCTTAACTACTAGATGACCAGGGAAGGCCTCCCAGGTCTATTTCTAAATTGGTACTGCACTTGAAGAAGGAAAAGAGATGTGATCAGTTATCACCCACAGATACGGTGCCCCACTGCTTCCAGGTATAAGCATCTCAGCCCAGCATAGACAGCTGTTTCACACAATCCAAGAAGAACTTAAACCCTCCCTCCCTGTGCTTCAGTCACTGCAAACTCCCCATCCTTCTCTGCACACAAGAGGTTTCCACACTGACTCCCTGTACCTTGTCTATTCAGCCTAAATGTGCGCATGCCTGCAAAGTTGCTTCAGTCGTGTCCAACTCTGTGACCCTCTGGACTGTAGCCCACCAGGCTCCTCTGTCCATGGAATTCTCCAGGCAAAAATATTGGAGTGGGTTGCCATGCCCTCCTCCAGGGGATGTCCTGACCCAGGGATCGAACCTGAGTCTCTTATGTCTCCTGCATTGGCAGGCAGGTTCTTTACCACTAGCGCCACCTCACTCAGACTGGCACACCTGAATTCATTGACTTTCAAACTCAGTACAAATGTTTTTGCTCCATTGTGAAATCTTATTCAACTTCAACATCCTCCTCTACGTTCTTCTCACTTGAACTGTTTGTGCACCTATTACCCAATTAGATAGAGAGCCCTGGGAGACAAGGGCCACATCCCACTAGTCTCCCAGGGCGTTACCCACAAAAGACAGGTGGGAATATGCCAGACGATGTCAACAGACGAAACAACACTGAGACCTGGCTTGAGCCTGCTCTGTAGCACGGGGCTGCAAACTTTTTCTCTAAGGGCCACACTGTAAATTTTTTTTGGCTTTGTTGGTTACTCAGTCTCTGTCATAAATACACAGCCCTGCCACTGTGGCATGAAAGCAGTTAGAGATAGGGCACAGGAGAACGCGTGTGGCTGTTCCAAAAACAGTTCATTTGCAAAAATACACAGCATGGGGTGAGAGGGGGATTGGAAGGAGAGGATGGGATGAATGGAGAGAGTATCAGGGACACATATACACTATCCTGTGTAAAATGGATAGCCAGTGGGAATTTGCTGTATGACACATACCCCCACTAGGGCTCAGTGACAACCTAGAGGGCTGGGATGGAATGGGAGGTGGAGGAAAGCTCAAGAGGGAGGGAACATATGTATATCCATGGCTGATCCCTGTTGATGTATGGCAGAAACCAACACAATATTGTAATTAGCCTTAAATTAAAAAAAAATAAGAAACAAACAAACAACACAGCAGGCTGGATTTGGGCCCCGGGTATTGGTTGCCACCCCCGATCAACACAATTGGGAACATCCTTCGGACACTTCCTGCTTTTCTAACTCCCATGGTAAGCTAGCACCTCTATCCAAATTGGCTTAAGTTGATTATTTTTATCCTATTGAACACTAACGCAATCATAAAAGTTCTCCACAAACAGCAACCCTCGTGATACACAGACAAGTGCCATCTTCTAACCTCCCTTACTTCAGAGTCTTGAATGACGAGTATTACCCCCTCACCTGCATCTGAGTATACCAGCTTTCTACGTAAAATTCTTTAGTGGAGGGCCCTACCTGGTGGGACAAGGGTTAAGACTCCGTGCTTCCACTGCAGAGGGCACAGGTTAGCTCCTGAGTTAGGGACCTAAGATGTGTGGTACAGCTGTGTGCTACAGCCAAAAAAAAAATTCTTCAGTAGGTCCCATTTCGTACAGACTTGGTGATAACAGAGGCTTCCCTGGTGGCTCAGAGGTTAAAGCGTCTGCCTCCAATACAGGAGACCCGGGTTCGATCCCTGGGTTGGGAAGATCCCCTGGAGAAGGAAATGGCAATCCACTCCAGTATTCTTGCCTGGAGAATCCCATAGACGGAGAAGCCTAGTAGGTTACAGTCCACGGGGTCGCAAAGAGTCGGACACGACTGAGCGACTTCACCTCTGGTGATAACAATGGCAGCAGCAACAGAAAACAGTTAACATTTATCTTGCATTCATGTGTCAGGTCCTGTTCTATGCATTTTACATGTAGGAATTACTTTAATTCTATGAAGTCAGTACAATTATCTTCCGCAATGGAGAAGAGAGCAGTTTGCCTAATTACACAGCAAGTGGCGGAGCTCTGGGGTTCACATACAGGCAGTCGGGCCCCAAGTCCCCTGTGGCAAAGCTGCTCTTCTGAGGCATGACTAACTAGATTTTCATGATGTGGCTCTCTGACCACCTTATCTTCCTTTTCCCAGTCAGATGCTGAACTTTCTACACTTCTCCCAAGAATACGTATGTTTCTGATTTCCTGTTTGAACATCTTTCTGCCTCTCTTTACCATTTGCCTGATGCTCATCTGATAAGCCTTGAGTCTCAGCTCAAACATGACCTCTCCTCTCTCCTCAGTGCCTTCTCTGATTCTCTCAATTAGACTTAGATGTTCTTTCTTCTTTGTTCTTGCTATATTTTTGTCTTTTTTTTTTTTAATTATTCATTGGCTGTGCCTGGTCTTAGTTGCCAGGTGGCGCTGGTGGTAAAGAACTTGCCTGCCAAAGCAGGAGATGTAAGAGGCACAGGTTTGATCCCTGGGTCGGGAAGATTCCCTGGAGGGGAGGCACAGCAACCCACTCCAGTATTCTTGCCTGAGAATCCCATGGACAGAGGAGCCTGGTGGGCCACATCCATGGGGTCACAAAGAGTCGGACACGACTGAAGTGACGTGGCACGCAGCATGGTCTCAGCTGCGGCACGCTGAATCTTTTTGTTGTACACAAGCACTCAGCTGCAATATGTGGGATCTAGTGCTCTGATCAGGGGTTGAACTTGGGCCCCCTGCATTGGGAACTTGGAGTCTTAGCCACTGGATCACCAGGGAAGTCCTCGTTTTTGTCTTTGAAAAGAAAAAAAAAATTGCACACTCATGTTCACAGTAGCATTACTCACAGAGCCAAAAGGTAGAAGCTGCCCAAGTGTCCACTGACACTTGGATAAAGATGAATGGATAAACACAATGTGATATAACCATACAGTGAATAGTATTCACCCTTTGAAAGGAAAGGAATTCTGGATAAACATGCTACAACATGGATAAACCTTAAGGACGTTATGCTAAGAGAAATAAGCCAGTAAAAAAGGGCACACACGGTATGTTACCATTTAAATGAGATACCTAAGACAGACAAATTCACAGAGACGTCACTTTGCCAACAAAGGTCTATATAGTCAAAGCTATGGTTATTCCAATAGTCATGCAGGGATGTGAGAGTTGGACCATAAAGAAGGTTGAATGCCAAATAATTGATGCTTTTGAACTGTGGTGCTGGAGAACACTCTTGAGAGCCTCTTGGATAGCAAGGAGATCCTAAAGGAAGTCAACCCTGAAGTGGAAGGACTGATGATGACGTTCCAATACTTTGGCTACCTGATGTGAAGAGCCGACTTACTGGAAAAGACCCTGATGCTGGGAAAGACTGAAGGCAGGAGGAGAAGAGGGCAGCAGAGGTGAGATGGCTGGATGGTATCACCAACTCAGTGGACATGAGTTTGAGCAAATTCCGGGAGACAGAGAAGGACACAGAAGCCTGGCATGCTGCAGTCCATGGGGTTGTAAAGAGTCGGACATGACTTAGCAACTGAACAACAGCAACAAAGAACAGTCAAATTCATAGAGACAGAGAGTAGAATGGTGATGCCAGGGGGAACAAGAAGTTATTGTTTAATAGGTACAGAATTTTAATTTTGCAAGATAAACAAATTTCTGGACAAGTACAACAATGTGATGAACTTAACACTAATGAAACTATGTATTTAAAAATGGTTAAGAAGGTAAATTTCATGTTGTGTGTATGCTACCATAATTTTTTTTAAAGAAGGGAAAAAGAAAAAAAAAATTCCCCAATTAGAGGTTATTAAAGAAAATACCTCAGGGGAATTTCCTGGTAGTCCAGTGGTTAGGACTCTGCGCTTTCTCTATAGAGGGTGTGGGTTCAATCCCTGGTTGGGGAAATAAAATCCCACAGGCAGCATGGCCAAAAAAACCAACCAATCAGCCAAATAAAAAAACCCTCAGGGAAAATAAGAAAGTCTCCTGTAACCAACAATATCAGTGCTTTGGCACATGTCTTTCTGGGGCTTCCCAGGTGGCTCAGTGGTAAAGACTCTGTCTGTCAATGTAGGAGAGGCGGGTTTGATCCCTGGGTCAGGATGATCCTCTAGAGAAAGAAATGGCGAACATACTCCAGTTTTCTTGCCTAGGAAATCCCATGGACAGAGGAACCTGGCGGGGCTACAGTCCATGGGGTTATAATAACAAATATATCCTTCCAGACATTTTTTCACATGTATCAATAACATATGCATATCATATGATTTATTTTTCCTGTGATGAAGCTGATCTTCCATTACATCTTCATGTAATGAAGTGTTACTGTTACTATTTATGAGACCTACTGATTCTTAAAATATTTACCTTGAACACAATCACCTTTCTGAACTCTTCTTAGTTCTAATAGTTGTGTTGTTTTGTTCATTTAAAGTTTGTCTCTTACTTTCCAGCATTTACATTCCTTTTTCTGTCTTATTACATTGCATTGATCTTTCAGAAAAACATCAGTGGCAAGAGGCACCCTCAATCTTGTAACTATTTTAACAATATTACTTTAGTGTTTCACCATTGTATATCACATTTCTGACAAATTTTCTTTTTTGTTGTTGTTGTTACTTTCTTTACTTCTTAAAATCTAGAATGGACACTAAATTTTTTCATCTAACAAAAATACAATTTTTCTGGTTTAATTTACTAATTTAAGGAATTACATTAACAGACTCCCTAAAAAATCCTAACCATTTTAAACTTACTCTGTCTTTTAGGTCTTGATATTAGCATTATTTCAACCTCATAAAATAATCTTTATTTACACTGTAGTTTAGGTCTTGATATTAGCATTATTTCAATCTCATCTCTTCTTCCCCTATACTTTGGAGGAGTTAAATGATAATGGAACAATTTGTACCACAAAGGTTTATTAAAGCTTCTAAACTATCTGGCCTACTGACTTTTTTGCTGGGATACAGAGTGTAATTTTTTTAAGTCTTTTTCAATATATTTTTTATGGTTAAATCAATTTTTTTCATCTTTTTAAATATATTTTAATAATTCATATATCTTTCACTGGCTTCCCAGGTGGCACTAGTGGTAAAGAACTCGCCTCCAATGAAGGAGGCATAGGAGAGAATTCAACCCCTGGGTCAGGATGATCCCCTGGAAGGGGGCATAGCAACCTACTCTAGTATTCTTGCCTGGAAAATTCACTGCATTATAGAGTTGTTTGATTTTCTGTTTCACACCACAACCTCCTCTAGAGCAGGGGGTCATAATAACCAGCACACAGTAGGACACACATAGATATATAAGAGATTGGATGATCTAGAGATGGATATGACTATCATACATCAATATGTGGTCCCTCAATGGGCCTCTAGGGTCATATAATCTCTATTCCCTAAGTTAACGGTATCTTTAGCTCTAGGGAGGTTATTCTCAAACTGACAACAAAGAGAAATACGTGTGAACCTGAATGACTCAATCTCAAACCACCCCAAGGTGGCTCCCAAGAAGAGTCCATTGTCATTCTTCCTGGTGCAAGTGTGAACAGTTATAGCATTTGGGGAAAGCAACCCAGAACTATCTATAAATTTTTATATATTTTATACACACACACACCCCCTCCTTGATCTAACAATCCCACGCCTAGAAATCTGTAATAAAGAAAACACAGCATAAATATATTAATATATATAGGGAGGTACTACACTAGTGTTTTTCATGGAGGAGAAAAAAAAACAGAATGAAATGAAGTCTATTGAAGGGACAATAATAAATTATGTACTACAGAATATGTAGAAAATATGTACTACAGAATATTAAGCAGCAAATAAAGTGAGTTAGCTTTAAACTGCTTGACTTAGAAGGATTTACATGATGTAATTAAAAGAATGCAAGATGTGGAGAAGTAAAGCAATTTAAATATAAGGTGTGTACATGTGTTTCCTATAGTTTATAGGAGCCTGGAGACAGTTATGAAAGGATATATTCCAGACTATTAATGTTGGTTTCCTGGGAAGACAAAATGGACAGAGGAGCCAGTGACCTTTCAGTTCTTCTTAAAACTTTCTTCCTTGTAATTTTCTGTAATGTTTTATTAAATAAAGTCTTCCTTAAAAAGGAGAATGCATGTTATATGCTGAGAAAGTTACTTTTACTATACAAAACCCCCAAACACCCACGATTACGGAAAACAAAAAGCAAGGACATCTTCGTACACACGAAGCAAGCACATGTCAACAGCGCTTGTTTCTTCCCAGGCCTCACCTGGGCTGCAGTGGCTGCAGTCTGGAGGAGGCGGGACTCTTCCCACAGGCAACGGGCCACAATTCGGGCAATCTCCATTGGCTTCTCAAGGTATCTGCTCTGTAAGTGGGGAGACAAAGAGAATGAAAATCAGCAGCAGCTCAGGAGATGTGGATCGAACTTTGCAAACTTAAAGCTAACTTCCTCATAAACTAGGGAAGTGTTACATTTACTACATGGAACCACAGAGCATCAGAGCCTGGCTACAGTCAGTAGGAGAAGAAGTGATGAAGAGAAGAAAGGCAATCACGATGAGCAGTACTGCAGTGAGAGTAGACGTGGTTGTCTGTCTTTGGACAGTGAGTTATCCTGGTCTTACAGGGGGGTGACTTTGTCAAGCAGTATCCAACTATGGTGTCCAAGCCTTTGACACTGAAAAGTAAGAGCCATCTTCCTAGTCATCTGAACTTGTTACAATCATGTTATTAGCATACTAACATAATATAATTAACATAAAAATCACATTATTACTTCAATGAGCCAACCAAGTAAACTTCAAGCAATAATACTCAAAGGGCTAGTAACTTCTCCTTGGATTTAAAGTACAAGATAGGTTATTAATTAACCAAGTGAAAAAGAAACATTTTCACAAAAGAAAGCTAAAACCCTTCTCTGCAGGTTCAGTGTCTCCTCACACCTGAAGAAACTGCTTGATTCTTCGCAAATTGTGCTGATAGAGAACATTGGACTCTTGCAGGAAGCGGCTATACTGTTGGTCAATTTCTCCCAGGAGATTATGAAACACCAAAGTTGCATGTGATTCTTTGCTGGCCGCATATGCCCTAGAAAAAGGAAGATAAAGACAAAGAATGATTCTGAAACCTACACACACACACGCTCACACACGCACAGGCATGCACTCGAAATCACCATCAAGGAGGGAAAAACAAGGCAAACGTGATACTTTAACACACTCACCATTTTAGATGCATCTTACTCAGCAATCATAAAAGTCACTGAATTTAAAATTACCAGCAATTATTTTGGATACTATTAAGCGACTGTCATAGTTCTATATTTATCAAATTTTGAATGATCAGATATGCTGTTTTCCTTTAAATCCTCAGTCAACTCTATGGTCAGATTTTCAGTAGCAAATCCCAGGTTAGGATGGCCTATTTCCAACATCTCTGAATTACCTCCCTGGCCCCTCATCAAATTCTGGAAAAACTAGGTAATGGCCTGAATTAAACCAAAATTAAAAGGTGGATCTGAATACATTAAAGTGAAGGAAAGAGTTGCTGGGATTCTGTACCATTATCTCCTCTATGACCAAGTGTTAGTCTTTCAGTTGTGTCCAACTCTTGCGATCCCATGGACTGTAGCCTGCTAGGCTCCTCTGTCCATGGAATTCTCCAGGCGAGAATACTAAAGTGGGTTGCCATTTCCTTCTCCAGATGATCTTCCTGACCCAGGGATACGAACCCAGGTCTCCTGCATTGCAGGCGGTTTCTTTACCATCTAAGCCACCAGGGAACCCCTATCTCCTCTATGACTGAGTCTGTTTCTCTAACTCTATATCTCTTTTCTTTAATGAAAGAGGAATCAGAAGTACAAACCCAAATCTTTTTTATCCGTGACAAAATTCTCATTCAGATTTTAAAAAAAAAATCTGTAGCATGTCCCTGAAGCATCAGAACATGCAGAGAATCTCATCAAGCAAATGAACTTAAAATGGGCTTCCCTGGTGGCTCAGATAGTAGAGAATCTGCCTGGAATGCAGGAAGCTTGAGTTCAACCCCTGGGTCAGGAAGATCCCCTGGAGAAGGGAATGGCAACCCACTCCAGTATTCTTGCCTGGAGAATTCCATGGACAGAGAAGCCTGGCGGGCTACAGCCCATGTGGTCAGAGAGTCAGACATGACTGAACCAGTAACACTTTTTACTTTCAATTTCAAATCTTGCAAAGAACTGACTCATTTGAAAAGACCCTGATGCTGGGAAAGATTGAAGGCAGGAGGAGAAGGGGACAACAGAGGATGAGATGGTTGGATGGCATCACCGACTCAACAGACATGAGTCTGAGTAAACTCCAGAGGTTGGCGATGGACAGGGAGGCCTGGGGTGCTATAGTCCACAGGGTCACAAAGAGTTGGACATGACTGAGCGATTGAACTGAACGATCAAGCAGGGTGTTTCAGTGTGCCAAAAGACAGCTTTCCAGATGCCCTTCTAATGTAAAAATGCTTTTCAGGACTAAAATACCTCTTTACTTTCCAATCTCTTTTGCCCCATCACCTACAACTATAAGCTTTAAGATGAAATAGTTAGCATAGAGTTACGTTAGAGGAGATCATGTCTCTTGAATCAAACTAAAACCTAGCAATTTGGGGAGTTTCTTGAGAAGGACTTACCAATCTTGACTCTCGATCCAAGGGGCCAGAAACTGCCGCAGCTCCATGGGGAAGCTGTCACTGTACAGCTGATGGAGCTGCTCCAAGTACCGTGTGTCCAGCTGCTGGAGCTGATTCCATTGGGCCATTCTGCTGGAATCAGGGGTCACAACTGCAAACCAAAGGTTCATATGGTCACTACCAACCCCAGTAAGAGGAAATGATCTATCCAACATAGGGATCAGGTCTGTGATTAGGGATAAAAGGTGCTGTGGAAAGGCTCTCACTTGCTCCACCCAGTTTAGAACAATACATATGGATTCAAATCTCTACCCCGGGGGCCACATCATGGCTTCTTTCTTCTAAACCAAGATGACAATGTGGGCACGATGCCAAGTTCTAGAATCCATCTCCTAGAGGTATGTGGGAGAAGGCAATGACAACCCACTCCAGTACTCTCACCTAGAAAATCCCATGGATGGAGGAGCCTGACGGGCCGCTGTCTATGGGGTCGCACAGAGTCGGACACGACTGAAGTGACTTAGCAGCAGCAGAGGTATGTGAAATTGAGAAACTACTTCACTTCCAGATTTCATTTCTTCTTACTATTACACAGAGATTATAATTCCCAGCTCTCTGGGCTACTGAAATAATATTTCTAGAGCATCCAGCTCAGTGCTCAGCACACAATAGATGCTCAAAAGATATGAGTTCCTTTCTTTCCACTTGGCACCCCTTTTAGGTGGACTGGGAGATATGAATACCGTAAACCTGAACTAAGACCAAAACGTGGGATGTGGGTGTTCAGGGAGGACAGAGAGCTAATTCCAAGGCTACAGATTTAGAAACTACCACACTGTTAATCGGTTATACTCCAATATAAAATAAAAAGTAAAAAGGACTATAGATTTAAACCCACAAGCAAGGATCTGCCTGGGGTTCTCCCACTCAAAAAAGAGTAATTATGTTTTTAAAATTTCTCAGTCTGGGGTGAGAAAGAAGAGAAGCTAAAGACAAGGCATTCAAGTTGTCCCCAGGTTCATGAATACCCCAGAGAAATGTTCAAGAAGGAGAAGGCAAGCCAGCTAACCACCTTAAATCCTCTTTCTGAATAGCTTGGGTCATTGAAATAGCAATAGAGACCAAGTAATCTTAAGAACTGGGCTTCCCTGGTGGCTCAGACAGTAAAGAATCAGCCTGCAATGCAGGAGATATGGGTTGACCCCTGGGTTGGGAAGATTCCCTGGAGAAGGGAATGGCTAGCCATTCCAGTATTCTTGCCTGGAGAATTCTAAGGACAGAGGACCCTGGTGGGCTACAGTCCATGGGGTTGCAAAGAGTTGGACATGACTGAGCGACTAACATAACAACAACAATCTTAAGAAGCTGTAAAGGATAACTACAAGCAGTAGCCAAAGACTAAGGTATGTATAGATCAGAGTATATTGACACGGTTCTCTGGGACACTGATAGATAGAATATATACAAACACATATATAGAGTGTTTGATTTCTCAGAGAAGGCATGAAGAAGCACCTAATTACTGGTTCTTTCATAAAAAGAACTGGGCAGGACTTCGCTAGTGGGCCAGTGGTTAAGGGTCCGCCTGCCAATGCAATAGACACAGGTTCAGTCTCTGGTCTGGGAAGATTCCACATGCCAAGGAGCAACTCAAGCTGAACAAACCCAAATTACAGAATTCCAGAGAGCTGTGCTGCTGTTCTCCTCCCCTCTCTTGGGGGGACAGATGCAGCAGACCTCCTTGCTACTACAAAGATAACGTCAATGGATCAAGCTTTCAAGCATATATTCAGGTGAGCAGAGGCTGGCCCCACCCAGTAGTCTTTACATTGAACAAATAACTATCTAAGGCAGCATTATCCAATGAAATGTAATGCAAGCCACATAAGTGATTCAAATATTCTAGGGGCCGTATTTTAAAAAGTAAAAAGAAACAGGTAAAATTAACCTTAAAAATACATTTTCCTTAACCTAAGTCATCCAAAATGTTAGCACCTTAACGTGTGATCATACAAAAATTATTCATGAGATACATTACATTCTTCTTTTCATAGTTTCAAAGTTTTCTAAACCCAATGTGTGCTTTATACTTACACCACAGATCTAAGGTATTTCCCCGCTTAAGTACCAAAGGCTTAAGTTCCACTAGTGAAAACTTCAGTAAAGCAAAGAAATGAGAATGTCAGAATGAGGTACCTGCCCCAATCAGGCTAATTCTTTTTAATAAATAAGCTAAATCTTCCAACAATGTTAGAATAAATTAAGTTTTCTCACTGCTTGGGATTTGAAAAACAAAACAAAACAAAACAATATCTGAGGCATGTCTGGAACATTTTCAGCTACCAATCCTTTGCAGTCTCCCCCAGCTGCCACCCCCGCCCAAACATTGCTCACCCCCAAGACTAACCTGCCACAGTACCAGTGCAAGGCTACTTGGGCAGCAATAAGTGTGCGCTCAACAGTGAGGACGCGCATGCTACTGCTGAAGCACTGTGACCATGCTGAATTTCACTCTCAATAGGAAGTCAAAGGCCTCCAACCACTATGAACAACAGTATGCAGGTTCCCTAAAAAACTAATAATAGAACTATCATACAATCCAGTAATCTCTCCCTGGCCATATACCCGGAGAAAATCTTTACTTCAGAAAGATACACACACCCCAATGCTCACTGTTGCACTATTTACAATAGCCAAGACATGGGAGCAACCTAAATGTCCATCAACAGAGGAATGGATAAAGAAAATGTGGCATTTGTGTGTGATACACGCACACACACACACACACACACACAATGGAATACAACTCAGCCATAAAAAGGATGAAATAATGTCACTTGCAGCAACATGGAGGGACCTAGAGATTACCATACCAAGTGAAGTAAGTCAGACAGAAAAGACAAATATACGACATCCTCATGTGGGATTTACCTTTAAAACAATGATACAAATGAGCTTATTTACAAAACAGAAAGACTCACAGATTTCAAAAACAAACAGATGGTTACCAAAGAGCAAATGTGGATTAGAGGGATAAATTAGGAGTTTATGATTAACACACACACACTACTATATATAAAATAGATAACCAACAAGGACCTACAGTATAACGTGGGGAACTCTACTCAATATTCTGTAATAACCTATATGGGAAAAGGATCTGAAAAAGAATGAATATATATATATATATATGTATTACTGAATCATTGAGTTGAAACTAACACAAAGTTGTAAGTCAACTATATTCCAATAAAATTAAAAAAAAGAAAAAAGAAATCAAAGGCCATTAGAACACTCTTACAATATTCACATTAGGACCAAGTTAAAATCTGCCTGCCTCCTAGGCTAAAAGCATCAGGATCTGCTTTGTATTTCTCAGGACATGATTTGAATAGAAATCTGTGTCATATGCCAATTTATATAGATTTATGTCTCATGTGAATGTCAAAACTGTAGATCTACATAATTCAATACAGCAGTCAGTAGCTGAATGTGGTTACTGAGCACTTGAAAATGTGGCTCATTTCAAACCAGACAGGCTGTAAAATACACACTGAATTTTGAAGACTCAGTACAAACATAAAAATAAAATATTTCATTAATATAGAAATGTTAATATTCTAGATATACTGGATTAAGTTTTACTATTTTTTTTTTTTTCTTTTTGGTTGCTCTGCATGGCTTGCAGGATCTTAGTTCCCAGATCAAACCCAAGCTCCCTGCAGTGAAAGCACTGAGTCCTAACCATGGGACCATCAGGGAAGTCCCTAAATAAAATACATCATTAAGATGAATTTTATTTATTTCTTCTTACTTTTTTTACTGTGGCTACTAGAAACTTTAACACTACATATGTGACTTGTATTCTATTTTTGCTCGATACTACTGCAGATTACACCACCCTTATGGTAGAAAGTGAAGAGGAACTAAAAAGCCTTTGATGAAAGTGAAAGTGGAGAGTGAAAAAGTTGGCTTAAAACTCAACATTCAGAAAACGAAGATCATGGCATCTGGTCCCATCACGTCATGGCAAATAGATGGGGAAACAGTGGAAACAGTGTCAGAGTTTATTTTTGGGGGGTTCCAAAATCACTGCAGATGGTGACTGCAGCCATGAAATTAAAAGATGCTTACTCCTTGGAAGGAAAATTATGACCAACCTAGATAGCATATTCCAGAGAAGGCAATGGCACCCCACTCCAGTACTCTTGCCTGGAAAATCCCATGAACAGAAGAGCCTGGTAGGCTGCAGTCCATGGGGTCACTAAGAGTCGGATACAACTGAGCGACTTCACTTGCACTTTCCACTTTCATGCATTGGAGAAGGAAATGGCAACCCACTCCAGTGTTCTTGCCTGGAGAATCCCAGGGACGGACGGAGGAGCCTAGTGGGCTGCTGTCTATGGGGTCACACAGAGTCGGACACGACTGAAGTGACTTAGCAGCAGCAGCAGATAGCATATTCAAAAGCAGAGATATTATTTTGCCAACAAAGGTCTGTCTAGTCAAGGCTATGGTTTTTCCTGTGGTCATGTATGCATGTAAGAGTTGGACTGTGAAGAAGGCTAAGGGCCGAAGAATTGATGCTTTTGAACTGTGGTGTTGGAGAAGACTCTTGAGAGTCCCTTGGACTGCAAGGAGATCCAACCAGTCCATTCTGAAGGAGATCAACCCTGGGATTTCTTTGGAAGGAATGATGCTAAAGCTGAAACGTCAGTACTTTGGCCACCTCATGCGAACAGCGATGCTGGGAGGGATTGGGGGCAGGAGGAGAAGGGGACGACAGAGGATGAGATGGCTGGATGGCATCACTGACTCGATGGACATGAGTCTGAGTGAACTCCAGGAGTTGGTGATGGACAGGGAGGCCTGGCGTGCTGCAATTCATGGGGTTGCAAAGAGTCGGACACGACTCAGCGACTGAACTGACTGACTGCAGATTATGTAATCCAAAAGCTGGGTTCTAATAAAGTGCTTAAAGAAATAGACACCTTTTCATAATAAACTGCTGTGTTATAAGTCAGTTAAAAAATAGACTAACTGCTGATCGTGGATACAAATACAGAGCCATTACAGTCTGATCCTTGAAGGTCCAAATTAAAACTATGAAGCAGCATCCCACTATCCCTGCTCACTTCTAGATTAACCATAGAGTCATGGGCTTCCCTGGTGGCTCTGACAGTAAAGAATCTGCCTGCAATGCAGGAGACTGGGGTTTGACCCCTGAGTCAGGAAGATCCCCTGAGGAAGGGACTGGCTACCCACTCCGATATTCTTGCCTGGAGAATTCCGTGGACAGAGGAAGGAGCCTGGCGGGTTATAGTCCATGGGGTCGCAAAGAGTCAGAGTTGACTAACAGTTTCACTTTTTCACTTTCATGCCTGAATAGTTGCATTTTCAAACTCTTACATCATTAAAAAATTACAAATTGTTGAAAGTTTGCCGATTCATTTCTAATTCATTACTCAGAAGGTTTTTGTTACTGTTGTTGTTTGGGTTTTAGTTAGTGCTCAGTTCAGTTCAGTTCAATCGCTCAGTCATGTCCGACTCTTTGCGACCCCATGGACTGCAGCACACCAGGCCTCCCTGTCCATCACCAACTCCCGGAGTTTACTCAAACTCATGTCTACTGAGTCAGCGATGCTATCCAACTATCTCATCCTCTGTCGTCCCCTTCTCCTCCTGCCCTCAATCTTTCCCAGCATCAGGGTCTTTTCAAATGAGTCAGCTCTTCGCATCAGGTGGCCAAAGTACTGGAGTTTCAGCTTCAACATCAGTCCTTCCAAAGAAGTCCCAGGGCCTATCTCCTTCAGAATGGACTGGTTGGATCTCCTTGCAGTCCAAGGGACTCTCAAGAGTCTTCTCCAACACCACAGTTCAAAAGCATCAATTCTTTGGCACTCAGTTCTCTTTATAGTCCAACTCTCACATCCATACATGACTAGCAGAAAAACCATATCCCTGACTAGACAGACCTTTGTTGGCAAAGTAATGTCTCTGCTTTTAATATGATGTCTAGGTTGGTCATAACTTTCTGTCTAAGGAGTAAGCATCTTTTAATTTCATGACTTCAGTCACCATATGTAGTGATTTTAGTGCTAGTTAGTACAATAATTGGGCTATTTCTTAAACCAGACACAAGCTAACAATATTTTATTTTCCATAAAATTAAAAGACCAAAAATGACTAATGTTATGTTCTATGTCTCAGTCTAATCAGTGTAGGTCATAGTGTATTAGCTCTCTTATGTAAAAAAAAAATCATTCTAAATGAAAGCCAAAGAACAGGTAGTATTTTCCGCAAAGGGTCAAACAGTGATTTCCTTACCAGGTGCTTAGCTACTAACCATACTTGACTAATAGGGGCCACAGGCCAACTGTTCTTCATAAGAACTGTGGATCCTCAGTGGATTATTAGCCAGGACTTTCCTGGCGGTCCAGTGGTTAAGAATCTGCCTTCTGATGCAGGGGACTCGGGTTTGAGCCCTGGGGCAACTGAGCCCATGAGTTGCAACGAGAGAGAAGCCCACACACCTCAACAAGACTCCCACATGCCATAACTAAGACCTGATGCAGCCCGTGACACAACTAAGACTCGATGCAACCAAATAATGTTATATAAAGAGAAAGATCATTAGCCAAATTGTCTAGGAAACCATTGCCAATTAGCTTTGTGGTAACTGTCTTAACTGCAAAAAAAAAGTTTTCAAGTCCACTTTATTTCACAATTTCAATTCTGCTTTTTCAAATTGCAAGTTAATCTGAAGGACTTCGCTAAATTCTAGCTAAAGTATTTATCTATGGAATGATTCTAACTCTAAACATGACTTCAAAACCACTTTCACTGAACCCCGGATCAAAGAGAGAAATTTGCACAACAATGTGAGTGCCCAGTACCACTCCTGGCAGAGGGGAGAAGGCAATTCATTCCATACAGTGGCTGGCTTAGGGCAATACATTCTCTAATTCTCTTCAGGTGTGTTTTTAAAAAAAAAAAAAAAAAACACTTATTTGGCTGTGCTGGGTCTCAGCTGTGGCACAAGGGATCTTTACTTGCAGGGGCATGTGAAGTCTAGTTCGCTGGCCAGGAATCAAACCCAGGTCCCCCTGCACTGAGAGGACAGAGTCTTAGCCATGGGACCACCAGGGAAGTCCCTCTCCAGGACTTAACTCTGTTTAAGGTTCACAGATATCAAGTGTTAGCAGATAAAGGAAAGGTAAGTTTGATCCTGTTTTCTACAACTGAAGAGAAAAGAACAATAAAAATGAAACAGCAAGTCACCAAAGACTTTCTGGACTTTTCAGAACAGGAATTTCNGTCATACCTGAATGGTCTAGTGGTTTTCCCTACTTTCTTCAATTTAAGTCTGAATTTGGCAATAAGGAGCTCATAATCTCAGCCACAATCAGCTCCTGGTCTTGTCTTTATTGACTGTGTAGAGCTTCTCCATCTTTGGCTGCAAAAATACAATCAATTTGATTTCGGTGTTGACCATCTGGTGATGTCCATGTGTAGAGTCATCTCTTGTGTTGTTGGAAGAAGGTGTTTGCTCTGACTAGTGCATTTTCTTGGCAAAACTCTATTAGTCTTTGCCCTGCTTCATTCCGTATTCCAAGGCCAAGTTTGCCTGTTACTCCAGGTGTTTCTTGACTTCCTACTTTTGCATTCCAGTCCCCTATAATGAAAAGGACATCTTTTTTGGGTGTTAGTTCTAAAAGGTCTTGTAGGTCTTCATAAAACCATTCAACTTCAGCTTCTTCAGCATTACTGGTTGGGGCATAGACTTGGATTACTGTGATATTGAATGGTTTGCCTTGGAGACGAACAGAGATCATTCTGTCATTTTTGAGATTGCATCCAAGTACTGCATTTCGGACTCTCTTGTTGACTATGATGGCTACTCCATATCTTCTGAGGGATTCCTGCCCGCAGTAGTAGATATAATAGTCATCTGAGTTAAATTCACCCATTCTAGTCCAGTTTAGTTCGCTAATTCCTAGAATGTCGACGTTCACTCTTGCCATCTCTTATTGGACTGCTTCCAATTTGCCTTGATTCATGGACCTGACATTCCAGGTTCCTATGCAATATTGCTCTGTACAGCATTGGACCTTGCTTCTATCACCAGTCACATCCACAGCTGGGTTTTGTTTTTGCTTTGGCTCCATCCCTTCGTTTTTTCTGGAGTTAATCCTCCACTGATCTCCAGTAGCATATTGGGCACCTACTGACCTGGGTATTGCATATTAACTTAAATAAGCAGGGTAACAATATACAACCTTGACATACTCCTTTTCCTATTTGGAACCAGTCTGTTGCTCCATGTCCAGTTCTAACTGTGCTTCCTGACCTGATTAGTTGATAAGTATGCTTCTCTTTTTCCCCTGCATTTACTTATAATTTGTGCCAGAAGCATGTAACTTATTAGTGAAACTGGTTTAAGATCCAGTTCAGAGCTGGAGAAAGCAGAGAAAAAAAAAACAATATACATAAGAAAAATCTAGCCATGGAAATAATTTTTTATATGTTCTTTGAGAACTGGTATCATATATTACTCTTTCTATTCCTCACAAGAGCTTGCACGTAATATATATACTAAAGTACATATTTTGAAGGGCTTCCGTGGTGGCCCAGTGGTTGAGAATCTGCCTGCCGATACAGGGGACACAGATTCGATCCCTGGTCCAGGATGTTTCCATGCACCATGGAGTAACTAAGCTTGTGTGCCGCAACTACTGAGCCAGCGCTGTAGAGCCCTTGTTCCTCAACAAGCGATGCCACCAAAATGAGAAGCCCCTGTTCGCCCAACTAGAGAAAGAAAGCCTGCGCATAGCAATGAAGATCCAGCACAACCAAAAATAAATAAACACACACACACACACACACACACACACACACACATATATATATATATATTACTCTGCATCCCTTATCACTCTAAAATTTTTTGATTTTCTGATTTGGGGCAGTTCAGGAAATATATATATATATATATATATATATATATAATAAATATGAATAGAATATATATATACTTCCAGAGGAAGCGGACAAAGTGATTTTTGCCCAAGAAGCTTGCAGATTTAGGTAGACTTTAAGTCTTATATAAGCTGACTGCGGAAGCCAGAAAGAATTTTTCTAAGTCTGGACTCTGAGTCTGCTCTTTGTACATGTGACAGCCCCTATTGTAAACAGTTTTGAAGTTCTTTGGTGATTGTTGGGAACACTCTTATACAGGTTCTTAATCTGCTTTAAGAGGTCCTGTGCCTGATGGGAAGAGACTGAAAACTAAATGAAGTGTCTGGAAGCCTCTGGAGAGCCAGTGAGTAGTGCTTGGAGATGATTCCTATTTCCCGTAAAGATGTAAGAATTGGAATGAAGTGTTATAATTAGTGATCCAACCCACTGCAGTGTTTGTGTCTGGAGAATCCCAGGGACGGGGGAGCCTGTTGGGCTGCCATCTATGGGATCACACAGAATCGGACATGACTGAAACGACTTCTCAGCAGCAGCAGCAGCTCAAGAGCAAGCTCCTGGGCATTGTCATCCCTGAGAGAAGACAGGTAGATAGAGCTCCTAGGCAAGATTCTTGTTCTCTACTGGCCTTCGTGAACAAACAGTAAACAAAGATAATAGACTTGGGAGAAAGGACTCTATGAGCTGGCATACAGTATGACTATAGAGTGGGAGGTATAGAAATGAAAGGCCCTGGAAAGGATACAGCAATATTAGATTAGTAATTGTTTTCCCTAAAGATGCTCTCTCATGCAGAGAACCAAATTGCATAAGCTTTAGGGCTCATAAAATCTTAATCTACCCTTGCATTTGGGTACATCAGTAATTACAGCATGTTGTGCTAATGTATCATTTGTTGTTTTTCAGTTGCTAAGATGTGTCTGACTCTTTGTGACCCCTTGGACTGTAGCACCCCAGACTCCTCTATCCTCCAGTATCTCCTGGAGTTTGCTCAAATTTACGTCCACTGAGTTGATGATGCTATCTCACCATCTTATCCTCTGCTGCCCCCTTCTCTTCCTGCCTTCAATCTTGCCCAGCATCAGGATCTTTTCCAATGAGTCAGATCTTCACATCAGATGGCCAAAGTATTGGAGCTTCAGCTTCAGCAACAGTCCTTCCAAGTAATATTCAGGATTGATTTTCTTTAGGGTTGATAGATGCTATCTCACCATCTTATCCTCTGCTGCCCCCTTCTCTTCCTGCCTTCAATCTTGCCCAGCATCAGGATCTTTTCCAATGAGTCAGATCTTCACATCAGATGGCCAAAGTATTGGAGCTTCAGCTTCAGCAACAGTCCTTCCAATTAATATTCAGGATTGATTTTCCTTAGTGTTGATTAGTTTGATCTCCTTGAAGTCCAAGGGACTGTCAGGAGTCTTCTCCAGCACCATAAGGATATTCATATAGTTCTGTGGAAGCACTAAAGAAAGGCATCTTGCTTAAGGTGGCATTTGAGTAGAAAGAGAATTTGTGTACCAGGAGAACAGGGATTTTTGTCTTTTGTCACATAATCTCTACTGTCTGGAACATTGCTTGGCACATATTAAGTGGTCAGTAGACATTTTATTGAAAGAATAAGAGTGAGTTGTGGTAGACAGTTGGGGATAGTGTGTGTGAGGTGTAGGTACCTATTGGGGGTTGGTGAGTGATGTGGCTGGAGAATAGGTAGGCAAGAGCCAAAGCATGAGGTTTCAAGTAATATTCAGGATTGATTTTCTTTAGGGTTGATTAGTTTGATCTCCTTGAAGTCCAAGGGACTGTCAAGAGTCTTCTTTGGCACCATAAGGATATTCATACAGTTCTGTGGAAGCACTAAAGAAAGGCATCTTGCTTAAGGTGGCATTTGAGCAAAAAGAGAATTTGTGTACCAGGAGAACAGGGATTTTTGTCTTTTGTCACATAATCTCTACTATCTGGAACATTGCTTGGCACATATTAAGTGGTCAGTAGACATTTTATTGAAAGAATAAGAGTGAGTTGTGGTAGACAATTGGGGATAGTGTGTGTGAGATGTAGGTACCTGCTAGGGAGTGGTGAGTGATGTGGCTGGAGAATAGGTAGGCAAGAGCCAAAGCATGAGGTTTCTGTTATACTATGCCTAATATTGGGACAATTAAGTGGTCAGTAGACATTTTATTGAAAGAATAAGAGTGAGTTGTGGTAGACAATTGGGGATAGTGTGTGTGAGATGTAGGTACCTGCTAGGGAGTGGTGAGTGATGTGGCTGGAGAATAGGTAGGCAAGAGCCAAAGCATGAGGTTTCTGTTATACTATGCCTAATATTGGGACTGTCCAGTAGGCTATAGTGAACCCACTGAAGTCCTTAAGCTTAGTATTATGATCTAATTTGATTTTAGAAACATCATTCCGGAAGCTGGTGGAGAATGTAGCAGAGGAGGCTGAGGTTTGAGTTAGGAAACTGCTGCAATAGCCCAGCCAGGAAATGGTTGGAATCTGAGGTAAGACAATGGGGTTATAAATAATATAAGGGAACATATTCAAGATATAATTTAGGAGATAAAATGGCACATGATAAGCACAGTACATATTAAACTGTGAACATTCTTGAACTCTTGGATCCAGCTTAAGATTCAATGATTCATATATTCACTCATTCGACAAATATATCATGAACACCTATTATGTGCCAGGGATTATGTTAGACACTGAGGACATATTAAATAGCAGTGAACAGTTTACATACGTTTCCTGCTTAGAGTCTGAAAGACATGGACAAGTAACCTGGCAGTTACAAACCTGTATCATGTTAAGTGTTATGAGAGGAATTTAACGTGTTATAGGAACACATAGAAGGAATATCTTACACAGACTTGTCAGGTTGTTGACAGGTTCCTGATAGAAATGATGTCTAAGCTGAAACAAGAAGAATGAGTAGAAGGCTAGACAAGTGAAGGAATATGGGTGAGATGGGGGAAAGGAGAGGAAAGACTCTGGAATGACTCCTCAGGCCAGGGTGAGATGACTGTGGACCATGGAGACACTGACGGAGATAGAGACAGAAGGTGAAGGTCCAGGTACTGCTGAGAAGAGGAGTTCAGTTATGCTTTGTTAGGTTTGAGATACTTGTGGGACATCCAGAGAGAGATGAGAGACATATGGGTTGGGAGTTCACAAGAGAGGAAAGGACTGGAGATGTAGATTTGGGAGTCATCGGGGTAGTTGCTGAAGTCATGAATATAGTTGAGACCATCCAGGGAGAGTGAATAGAGAGAACATAGAAGGAGACCAGGGACAAATTACGAAAAAGAAGAAAAAGAAGCAAGTCTTAGAGACTGAAGGAGTGACAAGACAGAAGAAAGAATTGGCAGAGAATGAAACCAGAAAAAGACAGAGGAAGGCAGAAGAACAGAGCAAGCAGGGACCAACTTAGGAATTGTTCTGAGTTCCAGAATGATAATCATTAAAAAGTACTCATTGGATTAGGCAATGTGGGATTTGCTGGGGTTTTAGCAAGAGCAGTTTCAATGGAGGCATTGGTTCAAGGAACCAGACTGGACTGGTTCTAGGAGGTAATGGGGAATTCAGAGCTGTTTACTGCCAATACCTAGAAGCCTGATAAATATCCCCGTTAGAGGAAATTGGTGAGCATATCATGCTCAGCCAAGGTTTTCCATATGCCCAGTGAATTCTCATATGGGAAATGTCTCTTGTTGAGTCTATAAATGACAATGAAGATTTATACTAAGTGTCTTGAAGACAGAAGAAAATGAAGAACCTTTTATTTATCATACTCTACCTATTGAGTATCTTCATTTGTTTTAAATAAATTTCCTTTAGATACCTTGGACAACATGATTGGAAAGGGCAGAGAAAGAGGGACTAATTATTTTCTAGGCTTATGGGTGGGAACTGTGGTGAAAAACAGGGGATACATTCTCCAAAAGATGACACAGACTTTTGTGTTTCTGGTGTCTCTCCATAAGATTTACCGTTTGTATCAAAGTGGTTTGCACTGCCTGTGTAAAGTCAATATTAGACTTAAGCAAAAGTGGAAGCTCCATATTCTAGTCTTCAATGGTATTAAATATAGTCATGAATTTTATTATCTGAAAAACAGTCATATTTATTCATCAGTTTTAAGAATTCCAGTGAGTAGAAGAATTATGAATGTTAGTAAAATGATATCTGTGAATTTTAAAGCATATTAACCTCATGTAGTAGACACACACTGGTCTCCAGAGAGGCTATATATTACTTTGGAAAAGAGAATGGGTTCTGGAGTCAGAGAGATCTATACTTGGATCCCAAACCTGCATTTGGTAGATTATGCCTTTGGGGTGGTCTTTTAACATCTCTGAGTCTTAGTCTTCTTCTCACATGTGAAATGGTAGTTAAATAAAATAATGCATATAAAGGTCTTGGCATAAAGTATGGACTTAATAAATGTCAGTTATTACATTTCCCAAGATTGTAAAATTTTTGGTTCTGTAATTCAAATTTCACAAATATTGCTTTGTCCTTTATACAATATTATCTTAAACCTATAACCACAAGGATATANAGATCATTCTGTCATTTTTGAGACTGCATCCAAGTACTGCATTTCGGACTCTTTTGTTGACCATGATGGCTACTCCATTTCTTCTAAGGGATTCCTGCCCACAGTAGTAGATATAATGGTCATCTGAGTTAAATTCACCCATTCCAGTCCATTTCAGTTTGCTGATTCCTAGAATGTCGACGTTCACTCTTGCCATCTCTTGTTTGACCACTTCCAATTTGCCTTGATTCATGAACCCGACATTCTAGGTTCCTATGCAATATTAATCTTTATAGCATCAGACCTTACTTCTATCACCAGTCACATCCACAACTGGGTATTGTTTTTGCTTTGGTTCCATCCCTTCATTCTTTCTGGAGTTATTTCTCCACTGATCTCCAGTAGCATATAGGACACCTACTGACCCGAGGAGTTCCCCTTTCAGTATCCTATCATTTTGCCTTTTCATACTGTTCATGGGGTTCTCAAGGCAAGAATACTGAAGTGGTTTGCCATCCCCTTCTCCAGTGGACCACATTCTGTCAGACCTTTCCACCATGACCCTCCCGTCTTGGGTGGCCCCACAGGGCATGGCTTAGTTCATTGAGTTAGACAAGGCTGTGGTCCATGTGATCAGATTTCATCCTCTGTTATCAGATCAGTCCTGTTAAATGATAAGCTCAGCTTTCCCTTCTACATAAAATACATGCATTTTAATGGGTCTTTGTAATGTAGCCTGAGAGTTAGTAATGCAGTGATTTGGTGTAAGTGAAGGGGAAGAAGCTAGAAGAGAGGGTTGGGTGGCACCCTGATCGAATATCTCTATACACAGTTCACCCAAGGACAACTCCAGGACCTAAAAAGACTAAAGGTGGAAACACTAAGTGATATCCAAATGAAAGAGAAAGATGAAAAATAAGAACCTTGGTTTAAGAGCAGTCCAAAGAACTAATGATTATTGCTAATATTTATATAGCACAGCCTGCAATGCAGGAGACCCAGGTTTGATCCCTGTGTCTGGAAGATCCCCTGGAGAAGGAAATGGCAACCCGCTCCAGTACTCTTGCCTGGAGAATTCCATGGACAGAGGAGCCTGGTGAGCTACAGTCCATGGAATCACAAAGAGTTGGACACAACTGTGTGACTAACTTTAACTTTCACTGTGTGCCAGGCACTCTTTGACATATATTTATTTACTTATTTCATCCCCCAAATCCTGTGAGATAGACACTATTTTTATACCCATTTTACAGAGGAGGAAAATAAAGCACAGAATTTTAAGTGATTCACCCAAGGTCAGACAGGTAGTAAAGGTATGAAACTGGAACCCCAACCCTAATAAGTCCATTTTCAGAATTCCAGCTCTTAACCACTATGCTACAGTGAGAGTTTCATTGATTTTAAGTAAACCGTGAGTCAATCATGATACGAAGTCAATGTGATCTAATGATATTTTAACAGACATATAAGTTGTCTGAATAAAAGGATTAGTCCAGTTGGCCCATAGTGATATTCTGACTGTATCACAATTTAAATGGTGCACTAGAAAACAAACATTTTCAAGGAGGGGCAATCATGGTGTGAGAAGCCCAAGAACATGAACGTTTCACCTGGGAAGAAGACTGGGGAGCAGGAAATAAGGTGAGGAGAGAAAAGGATAACTTATGGAATAGTGGCATTTCAAATACTTGGAGATCTGTACATAAAAGGATAAGTCACTCCAGAATTAGGATCTGTTTTCCTGTAACATCTACTCCCTGATTCTGCCCTTGGTATGCAGAAGTTTCCCGCCCCAGCTGTGTGTTCAGCTGCTCAGTCATATCTGACTCTTTGCGACCCCATGGACTGTAACCCATCAGGCTCCTCTGTCTATGGGATTCTCCAGGCAAGAATGCTGCTGGTGGTGGTGTGGTGGTGGTCGTTTAGTCACTTAGTTGTGTCAGACTCTTTGCAACCCCATGGACTTGTAGCCCACCAGGCTCCTCTGTCCATGGAATTCTCCAGGCAAGAATACTGGAGTGGGTTGCCATTTCCTTCTCCCACTCTAGCTGCAGAGCAGAATTATGAGGGCAGATATTTTTGTAAAAATAAAAAATAAAATAGAGATGCCTGGCAACCAAACCAGAAGCCAAATGGGAATTGTTAAGGATGGGAAGGAATCAGGTTTCAATATTTGAAAGCTCCTCAGACAATGCTAAGGTGTGGCCAGACTGAGAACCTCAGAACAAAAGCAGAGATCAGGGCTCACCCAGCAAGCACACCTCAGTTACCTGAAAGGCTCTGAGACACTAGAGGCTGGTCCTTACTCTACATGTACTGAATAATCAACTCCAAGGATGGGCTCCAGGCAGTTGTAATGAAGCAGAACCCCGTGGAGACCACATAAGGAAACTATGGCATGAGATGAGTGTGGAGAGGCTCTCGGTAAGCCATACAAAGAAACAGAAACTCCTGCCCGAGGGGAGCGGGCAGGTTGCCCGAGAGGAATGGGGAGGTCAGAAGGATTTTAGGAAGACAAGTAAACAATTCTGTAAGCAGACAGTTAGGACGTCTTTACATGGGAAACAGATGGGGAAACAGTGGAAACAGTGTCAGACTTCATTTTTTTGGGCTCCAAAATCACTGCAGATGGTGACTGCAGCCATGAAATTAAAAGACGCTTACTCCTTGGAAGGAAAGTTATGACCAACCTAGATAGCATATTAAAAAGCAGAGACATTACTTTGCCAACAAAGGTCCGTCTAGTCAAGGCTGTGGTTTTTCCAGTGGTCATGTATGGATGTGAGAGTTGGACTGTGAAGAAAGCTGAGTGCTAAAGAATTGATGCTTTTGAACTGTGGTGTTGGAGAAGACTCTTGAGAGTCCCTTGGACTGCAAGGAGATCCAACCAGTCCATCCTAAAGGAGATCAGTCCTGGGTGTTCTTTGGAAGGAATGATGCTGAACTGAAGCTGAAACTCCAGTACTTTGGCCACCTGATGCAAAGAGTTGACTCATTGGAAAAGACCCTGATGCTGGGAGGGATTGGGGGCAGGAGGAAAAGGGGACAACAGAGGATGAGATGGCTGGATGGCATCACTGACTCGATGGATGTGAGTCTGAGTGAACTCCGGGAGTTGGTGATGGACAGGGAGGCCTGGCATGCTGCAATTCATGGGGTCGCAAAGAATTGGACACAACTGAGCGACTGAACTGAACGGAACTGAACTGAAAGAAGAACCATGAATGGTTTTCTGTCATGCCTCTAAAGAAGGAGAACCAGGAATGATTTTCTTCACATAAGAGAAGCCATTTTGGCCTAATCTTGGTTGCAATGTTTGCCCTTGAACAGGTCTCAGTAATTAATGGTCTTAAGGGAACACAGGAGTCCAACAGAGAAAAGGCAAACAATAACAAAGTGATAAAGCAGAGTCCTAGTTACTCCACAAGGGATACACATTAACAATTTACAAGGCCCCCACCCAGGCGAAGGATGGAAGGAAGATGTTGACACTCCTGACTTCAATCAACTAAAGCCCAGTCCCAGTTGAAGGTTGACCTTTGCCCCAGTTGTATGCTGATATCACCTCTGCTCAAGCCCCTTCATGAATATGCATGTACCCTTAGCTTACAATCCCACCTTCCCCCCCCCCCCCCCCC
>SJXQ01001199.1:367461-413252 GCA_006408695.1 Aepyceros melampus
TCCCCACCCCCCCCCCCCCCCCCGTTTTGCTGTTGGGAAGGATTCCCGGTGTTCTCTGTAGTTGGGCCTGAGTGAGCACTGTGGACTCTGTAACTTGAACTGGTAACCTCTACGCCAGGCTGCCAGCCTGAGGACAAGAAGAGCCTGGGCTTTTGCTCACCAGCCTGTTCCTCCTCTCACCCCGCAGCATCCAGCAGGGTGCCCAGCTCACAACAGATACTCAGAGAGACATACAGTACAAATAAATCACTGGTATGAATTACAGCTCTGTCAGTGGACTGAAACATATTCTCCCAGGCAAGGACCCTGCATCCAGTAAGAAGTATTCTGAGGAGCAGACCAACTCTTTCAGATTTGCTGTTTGAAAAATTCGAGGATGACCCTTCAGTGACCTTTCAATAAGAGTAAAATTACAGCAACTCCTCCAGTTCAAAAACATTGTCCCGCCCAAAATCTTTACATCCATTAAGGTTCCCCAACTCCTCAGCCAACTTTGGCCCCTCCAGCTCCTCTCTTGGGTCTCAGGATGACTTTCAGAATGTCAACTTATCTCCCTCTCAACCTCACTTCCACCCTCCACAGACTGTTCCTTCTTCGCTGGTGCTCTTGCCTAAAGTGGTTTTCCCCTTGGTGGCATTGTACGTCCCTTTCCAGTCTCCTCTGGAGAACTTAGCACTGGTCCCTAACCCTACCCAGGGTCCAGTCACTGCTTCAACTCTGAATGCCCAAAGCACCTACAAATGCGGCTGAGGCTTTTTCTTGTTTTGATTCCATCTCCTCCATTTGACCCTTACATATCATTCTGACATCAGATTTAAGACACCAAATGAGTAGTGCCTTTATAGCCTCCTTTATCACATTTGCATACACACACACACATGAACACCACCTCCACTGCAAAAGTTCCTACTAACAGTCACTGATGGCTACAGTGCTGAAAAGCATGCCAACAATACGGCAATTGCATCTAAGAAAACAAGACTAGTTCTACCCTGTATGACCAGTTACTTAGAATCTGGAGGTTATCTAGAGGGAAGCAAAGCATCCTTCCAATGAATGCAGAGGGACTCACCCTCACAGGAATCAGAGGCAAGCTGCCAACTTTTAGAAACAGGTGTATAGGGACTTCCCTTGTAGTTCAGTAGATAAGACTCTAAGCTCCCAATGCAGGGGGCCTGGGTTCGATCCCTAATTGGGGAATAAGATCCCATGCGCCACAACCAAGAGTTTGTATGCTGCAGCTAAAGATCCGCCACAGCCAAATAAATATTTTTTAAAATAAATAAAAACAGGAGTATAGCCTTCAAGAAACACACTGTACATTGGGCAAGCAAATCATCGTGTCAAAGTTTCTAGGCTTGAAGCATCAAAGGGAGAAGGACAAGTTGCTGGGGTGGGGCATGGTTGGGTAGGGGGAAGCCTGCAGACACTATTATCTTTGGTCAAAGCCCAAATGAAGAGAGTCAAAAAGCACCCACTGATTTAGAATGCTGTGTAATTTATTCTTAATTATTTATTCTTATTTATTCTTAATCTGAAAATATTCTTTTCAGACAGGCAACTGAAATAAAGCAGAGAAAGAGTACCTAAATTTCTGAATCTCAATGTCACAGACTCAAAATATAGTTCAACACTTATTGAAGAGAAGGAAGAAGTCTTTCTTTATTTTATTCAGGATACTTTCCCTGAAAGAGATATTAAGTTGATCCTGGACACTTAGCCTGGAGCACCAGATATCTGGGGCTGGGAATCCTTATCTGTGGATCCTGTCTTAGAACCTCTTCCTTCAAAGTGACTGTGGTTTGGAGTCAGAACCCCAAATCCAAAAGGGCATTGGGGTAGGTATAAAAAATGGCTCCAAACTCTCTGATACTCCTCCCTTTGAGAGAAGGGGTCCTTTTTCCTTGCCCTTGAATCTGTCTAAGTCCATGACTGCTCCAACCAATAGAGTTATAACAGCAGTGCTGATTCCCTCGGAAGGCTCATTCTCCAGAACCCAATCAACACCCTGTCACAAGCCCAAGGCGGGAGAGGCCACGCATGGAGAAGCTGGCGTACAGTCCCGGCTGAGGTCAGCCACTGATTCATCCCAGGCGATATGTGAGTGAAGCAGCCTTCCAGTGATAACGACTCCCAGATGTTCCAGTCTTCCCAGCTGAGGTCCCCGACACTGCAGAGCTAAGACCAGCCACCTCTGCCTTACAGATTCCCTGCCCACAGAATTAGTGACCACAAGATGGTGGGGGCTTTGTGCTACTAAAATTTCAGTTGGGTTATGGCCCTTGGTGATCAGAACAACACTTCTACTAACACACTGATGCAATGTTATCTTGATAGAGCCCAACTTCCATGAGAAAGGAATTTGTAGTTTTAAAAGGAAAGGCTTTGCTGTTAAAACTACTTTGCTAGTTAATCTCTTCTTTCCCCTAACCACTCACTTTCTAAATGAGTCATCCAGTCCCAATTTCTTCAAAATAACATCTGACAATCCGCAAATTTACATCTCCAGCCCTAGCCTCTCCCATGAACTCCAGAACCCTCTGTCTACTCAACATCTCCACTTGGATGTCTAACAAGCATCTCAAATTTAATATACCCTGAACTAACCCTTTCATTAAAAACCTTTCCCAGCCAACTTCTCTTTCAATCTCCCCTATTTTAGCAAATGACACCTCCACTCCTGCATGTGCTCACGCTAAAAACCTTGAATATAAGCCTTGACTCCAATCTCTCTCCTCTTTCCTCCCTTACTTCCTCTTCTTCCTTCTTTTCTATCTCCTCCTCTCTCCATTTCTTGGAGATTACTTCACAAGGTACAGTGGGTCTGCAGGAGAGCTGGTAATGCTAGAAAGGAAGGGATAACCAGTCCACGTAGAGGGACCAGCATGTGCAAACGCAGGGGTGCTAAGAGAACATAATACAGATTCTTCTGGTTAAACATGACCCACAAGCCTACTAAAGTGACAGTAAAGCAGGGGCAATGGGTACAGACCCACAAGGACAAAGAATGGGAAATGAGATGACCATGGACAAAATACGTCAATAAAATTCTAGAATTCAGAAAGCAATTGATGTCAACTGACCTAGTACAGCCGAGAAAACTGAACAGTAAGTGTCTGCTGTGTAACACCCCAAAAGCTCAAAGTTGGAGGTGGGAGATATGGTTGAAGGGAGGGGTGAAAAGTTTGGATAAAAATAGGAGAACTGGTTGAAAACCTGTATAAAGAGCATCTAGACCCCCAGATAACTACCTTTCTCCAAACCCAGAAAGAACACTCATTGCCTAGAGAAAGCTAACTCCAGACTTGGGGATACTGGGCACGGTTGAGGATGCACTAAACTGAGATAATGGCAATCAGGTGAGAAGCCACATTCATTAGCTCCAAGAAGCCTGGCAGTCAGGGCCTCCCCCGGTCACCCCACAGGGAAGCCTAACAAGCAACTAAGACCATTCAACCTCACCTATTAGACTTTTGAAGAAAACTTTCAATATGAGAGAGATGAACAAAAGAAAAGAGGAACTCAGGAATCAGAGAATACTCAGTTCAGTTCAGTCACTCAGTCATATCCAACTCTTTGCAACCCCATGGACTGCAGCACACCAGGCCTCCCTGTCCATCACCAACTCCTGGAACTTGCTCAAACTCATGTCCATCGAGTCGGTGATGCCATCTAACCATCTCATCCTGTGTCCTCCCCTTCTCTTCCCACCTTCAATCTTTCCCAGCATCAGGTTCTTTTCAAATGAGTCAGCTCTTTGTATCAGGTGGCCAAAGTATTGGAGTTTCAGCTTCAGCATCAGTCCTTCCAATGAATACTCAGGACTGATTTTCTTTAGGATGGACTGGTTGGATCTCCTTGCAGTCAAAGGGACTCTCAAGAGTCTTCTCCAGCACCACAGTTCAAAAGCATCAATTCTTTGACACTCAGCTTTCTTTATGGCCCAACTCTCACATCCATACATGACTACTGGAAAAACCATAGCTTTGACTGGACAGACCTTTGTCGGCAAAGTAATGTCTCTGCTTTTTAATATGCTGTCTAGGCTGATCATAGCTTTTCTTCCAAAGAGCAAGCATCTTTTAATTTCAGGTTGCAGTCACCATCTGCAGTGATTTTGGAGCCCAAGAAAATAACGTCTGTCACTGGTTCCAGAGAATTACTAGCAGTGTACAAAAACTTCACAAAACTATAAATAATATCCTCAAAGATACAAGTTATATATGTTAATCAGGAATAGGATAAAAATTAAGATGAACAACTTCCTGGTTAACTAGTGGCTAAGATTCCAAGCTCTCAGTGCAGGGGGCCTGATTTCAATCCCTGGTCAGGGAACAAGACCCCAGATGCCACAATGAAGATTCCCATGTGTTGCAACTAAGACCTGGTGCAGTCAAATAAATAAAAATATATTTTTCAATTAAAAAAATGAAGATCAAGATGAAAATGGCAACTGAGAAAGGACTCTTGAAAATGACAGCTAGAATTTAAAATCAAATAGATGGGTTGAAACAACCATGAAAACTTCCTGGAATAAATCCACAACAAAAAAGATGGAAAATAATCCACAGCAAAAAAGATGGAAAAGAGAACTCAATCCAAGGAATGAAAATAGGCTCACACTAAGGCATATTCTGTGAAATTTCAGAACAGTGGGAATGAAGAAGTCATACACACTTCCAGAGAAAAGAACCAGGCCTCTTGGAGAGGATAAAAAATCAGAATAGCACAAGCCTTTCAACACAGGTACTGAAGGATTCAAAGCCAATTGAGCCAGCAATGCCTTCAAGTTGATGAACAAATGATTCAGTGCCCATCCAAACCATCATTTGAGGTGAAGAAAGAACAAAGAGATTTCAAATATCAACAATTCAGAAAAGTTATCTCCCAGGCACCTTTCCCTGATAGTATTTTACTAGAATTTGTGGTTCAGCAAATAAAGCAATCAAGATAGAAAGAGGAAGACATAAGATCTAGGGAAAGGGGAATGGGGAATCCAGTATGGAAGACAGGTGAAAGGAGACTCAGATTGCAGGATGGCTATCATGAGAGGTGAGAGAGTTGCCCAGAAAACAACGAACAGACTGTGAATGTGTTTAAGAATCTGCAGTAAAGTGCCAGGCATTTGATAGACCTGTTGGAATATTTGGGGAAAGTTAGCAATAGGTATAAGAAAAGTAAATCAATTTTCTATGAAAATAATTTTGAATTTTTTATTTTATAAAAATTCTTTTTTAAGATAAAAATATTAACTCCAGGGGAAAAATCTGCATGTGAAAGAAAATGTAATCATGTAACAGTATACTATGCAGCTTACCAGTAAACAATACTTATTTACTTAAAATGCATGATTTAGTGGTTTAACTAAAACGGTTTAAAAATTATGATGATGGGACTTCCCTTGTGGTCCTTCCAAGCAGCTAAGACTCTGCGCTCCCAAGGGAGGAGTCGGGGTTTGGTCCTTGGTGGGAACTAGGTCCCACGTCCCACAACTAAGACCCACAACAGTCTAATAAATAAATAAATATGATTTTTAAAATAAATAAGACTTTTCTGGGAAGCAATATTTGCAAATAAGAGTGGAACAGAAAATCATGATTTTTAATATGTCTTTGATTTCTAACTTATTTGTGGGCATTACTCAGCATAAAAATTAAAATTCTGTTCTAACTCATTACAGACCAGGGGATTTTTGTAGAAACTAACACCTGTGGCTGGTAATTTTTCTTTTGACCAGTCAAAACTTAATTCTACCATTTCACTAACACTTTGCAGGTTATTACATTCAACGGTTACACCTGACACACCTGTAAAGTCTTCACCAGCACCATGAGTTTCATTTTCACTTTCCATATCAGAATCACTCAGATTTTTTGTCTTTTTGTGGGTCTAATAATCACATTGTCTGAATCAGAACTATATTCTGAAGAACTACCATATTCTGAGAGTCCAGTATATATGTCACTCGGATAATCAGAGAAAGTATCTGCATGAAATTCACCGAAAAATTCTTCACTCAAAATTTTGCGATGTGTCATTTAAAAATTTTTTTACAGTAATAAACTTGCCTTTGTAATATACACAAGGTTGGGACAAAACTCTAACAGAGCAAAATGTGAGTGATAACAACAATCAAAGTTGTATAATGAAACTTTGATCAATTTTAAGCTCTAACAACTTTGCACGGTGATGTTAATTGTGTTTGTGTGCATGCACGCGTCCGTGCTCAGTCATGTCCAACTCTTTGCAACCCAATGGACTGTAACCCGCCAGGTTCCTCTGTCCATGGAATTTTCCAGGCAAGAATACCGGAGTGGGTTGCCATTTCCTACTCCCAGGGATCTTTCCAACCCAGGGATCAAACCAGTCTCCTGCATTAGCAGGCAGATTCTGTACCACTAGCGCCACTTGCAAAGAGTCAGATACAACTGAGCAAGTTTCACTTTCTACTTTCCCCTTTCTCTCGTGCCTCTGTTTCTCTTCAAATCATCAAGTCCTGCTGTTCCACCTCGCAAGTTTTTAAATTCTTTGTCTTGTCCTGACTTCCATTCCTGCTCTATGATAGGCTGCTGCTGCTGCTGCTGCTAAATCGCTTCAGTCGTGTCCAACTCTGTGCGACCCCATAGACAGCAGCCCACCAGGCTCCTCCGTCCCTGGGATTCTCCAGGCAAGAACAGGCATGATGTTAACTGTATCACTCTCTAAAAACATACTGATACCTCTTCAGTTGATAATGTTTGCTGACTAAAGACATTAATATGTCTCTGGTCAATAATGTGTTAAAGCGAAATGCTTAGTACCAAAACAAAACTGACATAACATCATTTTATCTTCTCTCAGAAGGAAGCTACTTACTCAAATTACTCACCCATTCATTCATTTAAAAAAAAAAAAAAAGAAAATTCAAAAACAAACAAACCAACCAACCCTGAGTCTGGAAGCAGAGTATAGGGTGTGGAACAAGACAGACAGGTCTCTGCCCTGGAGATAAAGACAGACAAGTCAATGGGATGATAATTACCTCTTGCGATAAGAGCAATAAAGATGTAGGATAGTGAGTGGGAGTTATAATTTAGATACCGCATCTGGAAGGAAGTAAGCTATTTGTTCAGACTCTGTTAAAAATCTCAGATAGGAGTTTCTGGGACAAAAGGTAAGTAAGTCGCTCAGTCGTGTCCGACTCTTTGCGACCTCGTGGACTGTAGCCCACCAGGTTCCTCAGTCCATGGAATTTTCCAGGCAAGAGTACTGGAGTGGGCTGCCAATTCCTTCTCCAGAGGATCTTCCCAACCCAGGGATCGAACCTGGGTCTCCCGCACTGCAGGCAGACGCTTTAACCTCTGAGCCATCAAATCTCTAAAATCAAGAGCCCTATGCTGAGGAATTCTTTTTGACTCGGCAGATTCCTCACCAAGAGAAAGACCTGGTCTGCTGCCTAGAGTGGCTGTAAAACAATGGGAATGCCCCCCACTACCACCCCTACTATAGGCTGACTTCCTCTCCCTTATTTTGGGAGATTCTGTTTGATTTTTGCCTCTGAAGATTTCCCTTATTTCCTGGAGAGCTCAGGGTATCCAATATTTCTTGGCGGGTTTGTTTGTTTGTTTCTTTTTTGGCTTATTTTTCACCCGCACTGCAGGTAGGATCTTAGTTCCCCAGTTCACTGACCAGGGAGAGAGCAAACTTGTGCCTCCTGGCATTGGAAGTATGAAGTCTTAATCTTTGGGCCACCAGGGAAGTCCCCTCTTGGTGTTTTGAGGGAAGATTTTCAGGGTATCTAGCCTACCATAGGGAGAAGGCAATGGCGACCCACTCCAGTATTCTTGCCTGGAAAATCTCATGGGTGGCAGAGCCTGATGGGCTGCAGTCCATGGGGTCGCTAAGAGTTGGACATGACTGAGCGACTTCACTTTCACTCTTCACTTTCATGCAATGGAGAAGGACATGGCAACCCACTCCAGTGTTCTTGCCTAGAGAATCCCAGGGACGGAGGAGCCTGGTGAGCTGCCCTCTATGGGGTTGCACAGAGTCGGACACGACTGAAGCGATTTAGCAGCAGCAGCAGCCTACCACAGAGCAGGAATGGAAGTCAGGACAAGACAAAGAATTTTTAAAAACTTGGGAGGTGGAACAGCAGGACTTGATGATTTAAAGAGAAACAGAAGCACGAGAGAAAGGGAAAGTAGAAAGTGAAAGTTGCTCAGTTGTATCTGACTCTTTGCAACCCCCTGGACTGTATAGTCCATGGGATTCTCTAGGCCAGAATACTGGAGTGGGTAGCTGTTCCCTTCTCCAGGAGGTCCTCCCAACCCAGGGACCAAACCCAGGTCTCCCGCACTGCAGGCGATTCTTTACCATCTGAGCTACCAGGGAAGCCTGAGAGAAAGGAGGAATTAACATTATTCCTAAATTTTCGGCTTTTACCATGGGTTAGATGGGGATGCCATTTTCTTAGATGGGGAAAGCTAGGCAGGGAGAAGAGCACAAGCTTGTGGTGAGAAAGCTTAAGAGTTATGTTTTTCGGAAGAAGGGATAACTTAGGAGTATGGGATTAACAGATACACACCACTAAATATAAAAAACAATAAGGTTTACTGTATAGCATAGGAAACCATACTCAACACCTTGTAATAACCTGTAATGGTAAAGAATCTGGAAAATACTTACACATATACATATATGTTGTTGTTGCAAGCTCAGCCGTGTTTGACCCTTTGGGACCCCATGGACTGCAGCCCATCAGACTCCTCTATCCAAGGGATTTCCCAGGCAAGAGTACTGGAGTGGGTTGCCATTTCCTCCTCCAGGGCGTCCTCCCGACCCCAGGGATGGAACCTGCTTCTCCTGCTTCTCCTGCACAGGCAGGAAGATTCTCTACCACTGAGCCATCTGGGAACCATCTATCTATCTATCTATCTACATATTTTTTTTTTGCTGTATTCCTGAAACTAACACAATATTGTAAATCAACTACGTCAATATTAAAAAAAAAAGATACTAAGAACCTACAGTATAGCACAAGGAACTCTACTTGGTGCTCTGAGGTACCCTAACTGGGAAAGAAATCCAAAAAAGGGGGGGTTATATGTACACATATGGCTGATTCACTTTGCTGTACAGCAGAAACTGACATACTAGCATAAAACAATATTCCAATAAATAAATATATTTTTTAAAAGAGGGTTTCTATTTTTATTTGGAAGATAAATAGATCAATATCAGTATCAGTTCAGTCCCTCAGTTGTGTCCAACTCTTTGCGACCCCATGGACTGCAGCACATCAGGCCTCCTTGTCCATCACCAACTCCCAGAGTTTACCCAAACTCATGTCCATTGAGTCAGTGATGCCATCTAACCATCTCATCCTCTGTCCGCCCCTTCTCCTCTTGCCTTCAATCTTTACCAGCATCAGGGTCTTTTCAAATGAGTCAGCTCTTTGCATCAGTTGGACAAAGTACTGGAGTTTCAGCTTCAATATCACTCCTTCCAATGAACATCCAGGATGGATTTCCTTTAGGATGGACTGGTTAGATCTCCTTGCAGTCCAAGGGACTCTCAAGAGTCTTCTCCAACACCACAGTTCAAAAGCACCAATTCTTTGGTGCTCAGCTTTCTTCACAGTCCGACTCTCACATCCATACATGACCACTGGAAAAACCATAGCCTTGACTAGACCTTTGTTGACAAAATAATGTCTCTGCTTTTTAATATGCTATCTAGGTTGGTCATAGCTTTCCTTCCAAAGAGTAAGTGTCTTTTAATTTCATGGCTGCATCTATTTGCCATGAAGTGATGGGACCAGATGCCATAACCTTAGTTTTCTGAATGTTGAGCTTTAAGCTAATTTTTTTCACTCTCCTCTTTCATCAAGAGGCTCTTTAGTTCTTCTTCACTTTCTGCCATAAGGGTGGTGTCATCTGCAGATCTGAGGTTATTGATATTTCTCCAGCAATCTTGATTCCAGTTTGTGCTTCTTCCAGCCCAGCGTTTCTCATGATGTACTCTGCATATAAGTTAAATAAGCAGGGTGACAATATACAGCCTTGATGTACTCCTTTTCCTATTTGGAACCAGTCTGTTGTTCCATGTCCAGTTCTAACTGTTGCTTCCTGACCTGCATATACCTATTTCAAGAGGCAGGTCAGGTGGTCTGGTATTCCCATCACTTTCAGAATTTTCCACAGTTTATTGTGATCCACACAGTCAAAGACTTTGGCATAGTCAATAAACCAGAAATAGATGCTTTTCTGGAACTCTCTTGTTTTTTCCATGATCCAGCGGATGTTGGCAGTTTGATCTCTGGTTCCTCTGCCTTTTCTAAAACCAGCTTGAACATCTGGTAGTTCATGGTTGATGTATTGCTGAAGCCTGGCTTGGAGAATTTTGAGCATTACTTTATTAGTATGTGAGATGAGTCCATTTGTGCAGTAGTTTGAGCATTCTTTGGCATTGCCTTTCTTTGGGATTGGAATGAAAACTGACCTTTTCCAGTCCTGTGGCCACTGCTGAGTTTTCCAAATTTGCTGACATATTGAGTGCAGCACTTTCATAGCATCGTCTTTCAGAATTTGAAACAGCTCCACTGGAATTCCATCACCTCCACTAGCTTTGTTCATAGTGATGCTTTCTAAGGCCCACTTGACTTCACATTGCAGGATGTCTAGCTCTAGGTGAGTGATCACAACATTGTGATTATCTGGGTCATGAAGATCTTCTTTGTACAGTTCTTCTGTGTATTCTTGCCACCTCTTCTTAATATCTTCTGCTTCTGTTAGGTCCATATCATTTCTGTCCTTTATTGAGCCCATCTTTGCATGAAATGTTCCCTTGGTATGTCTAATTCTCTTGAAGAGATCTCTAATCTTTCCTATTCTATTAACTGACATTTCTCCTTGGACGAAGGAGAAATGTCAATTAAGCATCAGGACACAGAAACTGGGAGCCTGGAGACACTTGGGTTGGAGATACATCAGTCATCAGGATGGAGATGATAGTTAAAGCCAAAATAATGGATAACATAAATTAGGGAGAGGATCGAATACAGTATTGTAAAGCAAAACAAACTAAAAAATAAAAATTAATTAAAACTACAAAAAAAATAAATTCAGATTTCTCATTTTGAATGAGAAATCTTAATTTTACCATGAAAAAAAAAAAAACATAAATTAGGGAGAGGATATAGAAGAAGATAAAGGAGAGCCCCAGACAGTGGTCTGAAGCTATTGTTCAGGTAGAGGATGAACCAGGAAAGGCAACAAGCAAGACTGAAGGAAACCAGGGGAACATATCACAAAAGCCGAGAGAATTTTTTTTTAAAAAGATTTTCAGCTTTGCCAACATCACTAACACTGCGAGCAAGATGGGACACAGTGACATCCATTCAACTTGGTAATGTAGAGATCCCTGGTGACACTCCTTCCTTTAGGATCTAGCAAACCCACTTCTTGGTATTTACCCAAATGAGTTTAAAACTTACATCTACATAAACCCCCTGCACACAAATTATTTACAGCAACTTTATTCATAAGTGCTCAAACTTGGCAACAATTATTATGCCCTTCAATAGGTGAATGCATCAACAGTGTGGTACACATAGGCAATGGACTATTACTCAACAGTAAAAAGAAATGCAGCATCAAGCACTGAAAAGACATGGGGGAATCTGAATCAATGTTGCCAAGTGAACAAAGGCAAACTGAAGTGACTACTTCCAACCAAAAGATATTCTGGAAAAAGACAAAACTATGCAGATAATGAAAACGATCAGTGGTTGCCAGGGTTTGGGGGAGGGATGAACAGGCAGGGTACAGGGGATCTGCAGGGCAGTGAAACTCGTTTGTATGTTGCTGTAACAGTAGATACATGTCATTATACCTTTGTCAAAATTCGTAGAATGTATAACACAGTGAACTCTAATGTTAATGATAATGTGTCAATATTGGCTCATCCATGGTAACAAACGTGTCTCACTAAGACAAGATGTCAATAACTGGACAAACCAGGAAGCAGAGACAAGATGGTATAGAGGGGTTCTCTGTACTTTCTGCTCAATTTTTATGTATCCTAAGACTGCTCTTAAATATATAATCTACTGTTTTAAATGTATTGAGCTTTATGAAAAATATTTTAAAAGATAAGCTGACCCCACAGAGTTTCAATTTTATTTAAGAAGGAAGATGAGCTATCTCCCCAAATTAGACAAGCGTTTCTATGAAATTCTTATCAAAATGCATAGCATACTTGGAAAAATAGGTGACCTCATTGTACACCATAGTTTAGCATAATGTGGGCAATCTTCAGAGAGCAGCTGATTTTATCCATTAGAATCTACACAAGAGAAGGTTAAGAAAAAGTCTCAATTACTCATGAAATTAAAATCTGAAAATTGAGAGACATGGCTTACATCTTACAGTGTAAGTGAGAGAGTGGACATGGCTTAGAAAGAAAAAGAATAAATACTTAGAAAGATAGTAACTTAGAATTTAGAAACCCTATTTAAGCTTGTGTTGGAAGTAGCTTATGATCTAAATCCTAAAAATTACACCCAAACAGAACCTGGCCTGAGGCATAAATTCACATTGGATTTTCCAGTCAACCACTCAGCCAAAGAGAACCCTGAGGTTCCAAGATAACATAACAACTCTATCAAAATGTTAAGTGATCACAAAAGACAGAGATAAAACCAGAACACACACTTGGACTCTTGAAACTCTCAGGCTAGTGGAATCATGGAGTAGCCATCATGGTCAACAAAAGAGTGAAATGCAGTACTTGGATGAAATCCCAAAAACGACAGAATGATTTCTGTTCATTTCCAAAGCAAACCAATCAATATCATGGTAATCAAGCCTATGCCCCAATCAGTAATGCTGAAGAAGCTGAAGTTGAACGATTCTATGAAGACCTACAAGACCTTTTAGAAATAACACCCAAAAAAGATGTCCTTTCATTATAGGGGACTGGAATGCAAAAGTAGGAAGTCAAGAAACACCTGGAGTAACACGCAAATTTGGTCTTGAAGTACGGAATGAAGCGGGGCAAGGGCTAATAGAGTTTTGCCAAGAAAACGTACTGGTCATAGCAAACACCCTCTTCCAACAACACAAGAGAAGACTCTACACATGGACATCACCAGATAGTCAATACCGAAATCAGATTGATTATATTCTTTGCAGCCAAAGATGGAGAAGCTCTATACAGTCAACAAAAACAAGACTGGGAGCTGACTGTGGCTCAGATCATGAACTCCTTATTGCCAAATTCAGACTGAAATTGAAGAAAGTAGGGAAAATCTCTAGACCATTCAGGTATGACCTAAACCAAATCCCTTATGATTATACAGTGGAAGTGAGAAATAGATTTAAGGGTCTAGATCTGATAGACAGAGTGCCTGATGAACTCTGGACAAGGTTGGTGACATTGTACAGGAGACAATAAAGACCATCCCCATGGAAAAGAATGCAAAAAAGCAAAACGGCTATCTGGGGAGGCCTTACAAATAGCTGTGAAAAGAAGAGAAGCAAAAAGCAAAGGAGAATAGGAAAGATATAAGCATCCGAATGCAGAGTTCCAAAGAATATCAAGAAGAGATAAGAAAGCCTTCCTCGGCGATCAATGCAAAGAAATAGAGGAAAACAACAGAATGGGAAAGACTAGAGATCTCTTCAAGAAAATTAGAGCTACCAAGGGAACATTTCATGCAAAGACGGGCTCAATAAAGGACAGAAATTGTATGGACCTAACAGAAGCAGAAGATATTAAGAAGAGGTGGCAAGAATACACAGAAGAACTATAACAAAAGAGATCTTCACGACCCAGATAATCACAATGGTGTGATCACTCACCTAGAGCTAGACATCCTGCAATGTGAGGTCAAGTGGGCCTTAGAAAGCATCACTATGAACAAAGCTAGTGGAAGTGATGGAATTCCAGTTGAGCTATTTCAAATCCTAAAAGACGATGCTGCAAAAGTGCTGCACTCAATATGTCAGCAAATTTGGAAAACTCAGCAGTGGCCACAGGACTGGAAAAGGTCAGTTTTCATTCCAATCCCAAAGAAAGGCAATGCCAAAGAATGCTCAATTTACTGCACAATTGCACCTCATCTCACATGCTAGTAAAGTCATGCTCAAAATTCTTCAAGTTAGGCTTCAGCAGTATGTGAACCATGAAATTCTAGATGTTCAAGCTGGTTTTAGAAAAGGCAAAGGAACCAGAGATCAAACTGCCAACATCCTCTGGATCGTGGAAAAAGCAAGAGTTCCAGAAAAGCATCTATTTCTGGTTTATTGACTATGCCAAAGCCTTAGACTTTGTGGATCACAATAAACCGTGGAAAATTCTGAAAGAGATGGGAATACCAGACCACCTGACCTGTCTCTTGAGAAATCTGTATGCAGGCCAGGAAGTAACAGTTAGAACTGGACATGGAACAACAGACTGGTTCCAAATAGGAAAAGGAGTACGTCAAGGCTGTATATTGTCACCCTGCTTATTTAACTTACATGCAGAATACATCATGAGAAATGCTGGGCTGGAAGAAGCACAAACTGGAATCAAGATTGCTGGAGAAATATCAATACCTCAGACCTGCAGATGACACCACCCTTACGGCAGAAAGTGAAGAGAAACTAAAGAGCCTCTTGATGAAAGTGAAAGAGGAGAGTGAAAAAGTTGGCTTAAAGCTCAACATTCAGGAAACGAAGATCATGGCATCTGGTCCCATCACTTCATGGGAAACAGATGGGGAAACAGTGGAAACAGTGTCAGACTTTATTTTTGGGGGGCTCCAAAATCACTGCAGATGGTGATTGCAGCCATGAAATTAAAAGACACTGACTCCTTGGAAGGAAAGTTATGACCAACCTAGATATCACATTCAAAAGCAGAGACATTACTTTGTCAACAAAGGTCTGTCAAGTCAAGGCTTTGGTTTTTCCAGTGGTAATGTATGGATGTGAGAGTTGGACTGTGAAGAAAGCTGAGCGCCGAAGAATTGATGCTTTTGAACTGAGGTATTGGAGAAGACTCTTGAGAGTCCCTTAGACTGCAAGGAGATCCAACCAGTCCATTCTGAAGGAGATCAGTCCTGGGTGTTCATTGGGAGGACTGATGCTAAAGCTGAAGCTCCAGTACTTTGGGCACCTGATGCGAAGGGTTGACTCACTGGAAAAGACTCTGATGCTGGGAGGGATTCAGGGCAGGAGGTGAAGGGGACGAGAGAGGATGAGATGGCTGGATGGCATCACCAACTCGACGGACATGAGTTTGAATGAACTCCGGGAGTTGGCGATGGACAGGGAGGCCTGGCATGCTGCAATTCATGGGGTTGCAAAGAGTCGGACAGGACTGAGTGGCTGAACTGAACTGAGTGGAGTCATATGTTTTGAAGTCTTAGCTCTGCTGTATTATCTCTGACAAGTAAACTTCTCTTTGAATTTGTAATACAAGCAATTATAAGAAGGAAAATGAGAGCTTTACTTATGTTACACATATAAAGACATGTCTGAAACAAAACACTTCTTACACCCCTGGAGAAGGAAATGGGCAATCCACTCCAGTATTCTCGCCTGGGAAATCCCATGCACAGAGGAACCTGGTGGGGCAACAATCCATGGGGTTGCAAAAGAGTTGAACACAACTTAGCATCTAAACAACAAGGATAACAGCTATAACAAGCATGGCAGAAGTTGAATTAAAATTCTAAATAAGTTTGTATACAGCAACCAAAGCATTTCCCACAGCATCTCTTTCTAGCATAACCATATTTATGTCTCTGACATTCCTAAATGCCACATCCATACAAAATACACTGGCAAGAAAATTGTTAATTAGCCAACTCAAATTTTATTCTAATTCCAGCAAAAGAGGCCAAATTATTCATCAAATAAATTTATTGTATTTCTCATCACCTGATTTTCAACAAAAAAAAAAAAACTTCTTATATAATTTAAAGACAATTCTTCACCAGACCTGTCTTTAGAAATTAACCCAAGACTTCAGAAACTATCTTAATATGTTCATGGGTAGCCTATCAATAAAACCAAATTGAACTCTAATTTGGCAGAGTGATTCTTTATGACTATTTATTATGACTATAATCCCCCCTTTATTAATATTCAGATCCATAAATACTAAGAACAAATAGGATAAAAGAAATCTGCAAAGCATTTTTCCTTGGAAGACCACATGGCTACCATTTACTTTTATCCCCAAAACAATGATTTCTAAACCCTGTGGATATGACTTCATTAATCTGAAGACTTATAGCTTATGAACCTTCAGAGCAGCATTCTCACACCAAGGACCACCAGTATCAGAACACTGGCTGTTTGTTAAAAATAACCCTAGATTTACTAACCCAGACTTTCTGGAACAGAACCATAGAATCTTTTTTTTCTTTCTTCAACAGCTATTCAAGGAGTTCTTATGCTAAAACCTGTCGATCAGCAGTTCTCAAACTTTTTATTCTCAAGACCCCCTTAAAAATTGAGGATCCTAAGGAACATTTGTTAAGGAGGTATATCAATGTTTACTGTATTACAAACTAAAACCGAGAAATTTAGAATATATTAATTTATTTAAAAATAAAACTATTACATAAATAACATCTCTATGAAAAACAACTTATTTAAAAAAAATTTAGTGGAAAGAGTGACATTGTTAAAGTTTTGGAAGCTTCTCTAATGATTTCTCTAATCTCTGGCTTAGAAGACAGCTGGATTCTGACAGCTCTGTTTTTGCATTCAACCTGTTGCAGTATGTTGTTCTGGTTGAAATGTAGGAAGAAATTTTGGCCTCACACTCACTGGAAAAGAAAGGACAATATATTAAGAATCTCTGCAGATAACTTTGGATATTATTTAATACTACATCAAAATTTGCCAAGTACTAGTTTCTTCAAGGTTAGAGGCAGTGTAGACTCTGAAACCATAGCAATAAACTCTTCATACACAGTTACATTAAAATCCATTAGTCTATCTTGCATTTTGAATAGAATGTTTTCATGCATGATTTTGTAATGCCATGCATCAACTATCTGTAAAACACTATTTCAGAGACATGCAGACCTTCAAATACCAACATAATTTATTATAAACTATCACAAAATCATGTTGTCAAAAAATTACATTAATACTGAGAAGCTGTTAAACACACAGTAGTGGATATAAGTTTTCAAACTCTAGAATTTCCACTCTAAAGCATCGGCAACAAATAATGTCAGTTGTTTTCCTTGAAGAAAAAGCTTCCTTCCTTTCATTTTTGGGAAAATATCAATATCCCTGTTGGTCTGTCAATCATTGTTTCAAGTAAGAATGGTGCTTCGTGAAAAAAAGCAGCTAGTTTAAGATCACAACTCAAACAATTCCACAAGTGCTATTCCACCAGACTTCTTTGCAGCAGAAGTGCTTTCTGCAGCCCTGCCATTTCACTGCTGATGCTGCTGCTAAGTCGCTTCAGTCACGTCTGACTCTGTGCGACCCCATAGACGGCAGCCCACCAGGCTCCCCCGTCCCTGGGATCCTCCAGGCAATAACACGAGTGGGTTGCCGTTTCCTTCTCCAATGCATGAAAGTGAAACGTGAAAGTGAAGTCCTGTCCTACTCTTCACGACCCCATGGACTGCAGCCTACCAGGCTTCTCCATCCATGGGGTTTTCCAGGCAAGAGTACCAGAGTGGGTTGCCATTGTCTTCTCCCGGCAATTTCACTACAGAGTATCAAAAAACCGTTTAAAAAAAAAAAGTCATCAAGAGCTGAGAGAGAATGAAATTAATATTGTTTACTGTTTTATCACTGAGAGTGCACTGAGTACAAGGACTAATTGTATAAGTACAAATGCCAACTAACTAAAAAAATAAAAATAATATTATAAAAATAGTTTTAATCTCAAAGACCCACCCTGAAAGGATTTCAGAGACCCACTGTGGACCACACTCTGCAAACTGCTGCTAGGCAACTCAAATAGAAGGATCAGGGAGCAACCCACCCATGTGTGTGTGCTAAGTCGTTTCAATTATGTCCAACTCTTTGCAACCGTATGGACTGTAGCCTGCCAGGCTCCTCTGTTCATGGGATTCTGTGGGCAAGAATAAGGGAATGGTTCGCCATGCCCTCCTCCAGGGAATATTCCTGACCCATCCAGGAACCATACAAAAACAAAAACAAAAACTGTATCTTCACTTGCCAAAGGAACAAGGGAACTTAGACAAAAGTCTGTTGTGATTCAGGGATGGAGTGATTGAGATTAATGGAAGGTGGGTCCTGGTATCATAGGTATATGAACAGCAAGTTTTAAAAACTTGGGGAGTGAAAGTGTGCAACAATTCCTACCTATGCAAGTGACAGGCACACAGTGGAGTTTCACATTTAATGATATAGCTAGACTTCTCCCCAGAATTAAAGTTTATATTTAGGGAGTTCCCTGGTAGCTTAGTGGTTAGGATTCCAGGGATTAGGATTCCTAATCCAGTGGTGAGGATTTCCATGACCCGGATTCAACCCCTGGTCAGGGGAACTGAGATGCTGCAAGCCACACAATGCGGCCAGAAACAAAACAAAGTTTACGTTTAAAGGGGAAAATGTTCACTCTGTCAACTGAAAAGCTACATTTCTAAACAGCATGTATAGGAGAGGTTTCCTGTCTGCCCAGAGGTTATGACTCCACGCTTTCACTGCTGAGGGTGCTGGTTCGATTCCTGCTTGGAGAACTAAGATCCTGCAAGCCACTGGCACAACCAAAAATAAATAAATAAACAAACAGTATGCATGTTATGATTAAAACATTAAAATTATGAAAGCGAAAGTCAAAGTCGCTCAGTCGTGTCCAACTCTTTGCAACCCCATGGACTATACGGCCCATGGAATTCTCCTGACCAGAATACTAGAGTGGGTAGCCTTTCTCTTCTCCAAGGGATCTTCCCAACCTAGGGATTGAACCCAGGTCTCTCACATTGCAGATGGATTCTTGACCAGCTGAGCAGCCAGGGAAGCCCACTAAAAGTATACAGGTACAGATTTATTTATCTGTCCAAAATCACTGCAGATGGTGACTGTAGCCATGAAATTAAAAGATGCTTACTCCTTGGAAGAAGTTATGACCAACCTAGACAGCATATTCAAAAGCAGAGACGTTACTTTGCCGACTAAAGTCCATCTAGTCAAGGCTATGGTTTTTCCAGTAGTCATGTATGGATGTGAGAGTTAGACTGTGAAGAAGGTGAGGGCAGAAGAATTGATGCTTTTGAACTGTGATGTTGGAGAAGACTCTTGTGAGTCCCTTGGACTGCAAGGAGATCAGCCCTGGGATTTCTTTGGAAGGAATGATGCTAAAGCTGAAACTCCAGTACTTTGGCCACCTCATGTGAAGAGTTGACTCATTGGAAAAGACTCTGATGCTGGGAGGGATTGGGGGCAGGAGGAGAAGGGGACGACAGAGGATGAGATGGCTGGATGGCATCACGGACTCGATGAACATGAGTCTGAGTGAACTCTGGGAAATGGTGATGGACAGGGAGTCCTGGCGAGCTGCAATTCATGGGGTCCCAAAGAGTCAGACACGACTGACTGAATTGAACTGAACTGAACTGAACTGAAAGACAACTCTTTGCGGCCCCATGGACTGTAGCCTATCAGGCTCCTCCATCCACGGGATTCTCCAGACAAGAGTGCTGGAGTGGATTGCCATTTCCTTCTCCAGGGCATCTTCCCGACCCAGGAATCGAACCCGGGTCTCCTGCATTGCGGGCAGATGCTTTACCGTCTGAGCCACCAGGGAAGACCCAAAAACAAACATGATACTTAGCAGATCATTTTGTCTTTAAATTCTGCAGTTTCTGCCTATCATTAGATGAATTATGACATCCATAGCCTAGAAGACTACGATGATTCAAAAATGATTTAAAAATAAATTGTAATTTTTTTTCCTCCTCCAAGTTCTTCTATGTGAGATCACAAAACTGAATATTTCATCCCACCGTAAGTCCACACTATACACATCTTAAAAACATGAGGCAGATATAAACATATTCACATGGAGTATCTTCTAAGATAAACAAAGTGTCTTCAAAAAGATACTGAGTTACAGGTATAATTTGCTACTGTCTGTGGAAGGGAAAAAAAAGAGAAAGAATAACATGTTTGCCTGTATATCACACATGATCATTCTGGAAAGACAAAGTAAGAAATAGGTACCTAGCTGTCCCTGGGAGAGAGAGTTCAGAGGATACGATGAAGGGGAGACTTCCATTTACTGTACTCCCCCTACCCCCTAAAATAAGAAAACTAGTCTGGAACTGAAAAACAAAACTGATACATTCTTGCTGAAAATCTGTAGTTCAGACTAGCATTCACCTCTCCTAAGGAAAGGGGAAACAGGTTCATCCAGAGACTGTATGGATTTTTCTGGATACCCCACTTCTAGTCGCATTCTCCATTACTTGGGAGATAATGGTAAAAGAAAGCCACTCTCTTTGCCAAGTTTAGGGAATCCAGTGGTAGAAGTCACTGGAATCACACAGCTGTATAGAGGGCACTTCTGACCCAGGACACAGTCATTTCTGCAGGATTGTTTTTAAATTAATAAATGACTTTTAAGAGCAATTTTAGCTTCAAACTAAAATTAAGTGGGAAGGACAGAGTTCACCTATCCCCCACCCCTTTCCCCCTATAGGGACAGCCTCCCCTTGCCACTCCCACCCTATCAACATCCAGCACCACAGCAGTACATTTGAGAAACAGGAATCTTAGATAGCTCCATGAACCTAGGATTCTTCAATATAGTAATCAGGACCCTAAGGCATCCCAGGTGCTTCTATCTACTTATTTATGTACTCAAGTGGAAAGGGTAATAACACATGGAATTAAGAATAAATATTGATGTATATGCATTTGTTCAAATTAAATATGAGGTAATAAAAAAGAATAAATATTGAGATTTGGCTTTGATTATTCTACCTGCCCTGATGCATAAAACAGTGACCACTCTAATTATGTTTTATTTTGGTTAATGTTTTAATAAATTTGCTTTCTCTAAACCTATTGATAAAAAGAGGCCCAAATACAAGACTGATTTGTTAGGCAAAGTCAGTCTGAGATTAAATATTTATTGTATCTAAACCACAAGTAGAAAGAAATTCAAAGGCTGACGATTTTAATGCCAACTCAACGTAAGATTGCACTTTGCTTGGTTTAGAGGAGAGGTAATTACACAGCTAACATCTGGGTTTTGAGGTTTTGAGGATGACATTTGGGTGGACTGGAGGTGGAGGGGGAGGAAAGAACAAAGGGAAAGTCTCATGATTTTAGCTTCTGTCATAAAAAGTGTTCGCTTAAAAGTAAAAACAACATGAATATTAGAAAAGAAGCAAAAAACAAGCATTTCAGGAAGCTTTTACTAAGCAGGTGCTCAAAGTCACACTCAGATCCTCCAACTCTCCTAACAAGAAGGGGAGGTTAGGCTGCCACAAACTAATAAAATCAATCAACAAAGTGGGAATAACAGTGGGTTCACAGCAGGCCAGGCAGGATTTCCCTAAATCGGGCTCACCCTCAATCATCTCAATCAGTTTTCAGAAATGGCTTCTACAAAAACTACCCAAACATCCCCCTAATAATTTGTACTCCTCCCCCACAATAGGGAAGCCATTTATTTACCAGAAGGTTTACTTTCTCTTTCAAACTGCTGGCTTCCTCCCGCCCCACATTCGGCCAACAAACAGCGGCAGGCCTTTTCTCTTCGGCCTTCTCTGACCCCAAACCAGAGAGCTAGTGCAAGAGAAATCTGTTTCATGGAGGTGCTGAGTGGCTCTTCTTAAACCACAAGGCCATTTTGAGTTTTCGTTTGCAAAGGAAAGTTACAGGACAGGAAAGTAAACTCCTCCAATGAAAACACACGCACTCACATAGCACAGATGTGAAAGAACAAATCCCCTCCTGGCCTCATAGGCTTATTCACTCTACTTAGGGTGCAGCCTCACCCCCAAGCTGTGGCCTCATCCCCAAGCTGTAAGCTGGCCCACCTTCCTTGCCTGAATCCCCCACCCCTCAAACCTTTGGTATTATCTGTACTTTTTGTATCAAGAAGAACTCCAAGGGACTGTTTACATTCCTAAGTGGCCATAAAAATCTAATGTGTTGAATATTACTTCAAATAAATGGGCCACCATCAGAAGATGTAGAGAGACATAGGTCTGACAAAGGCATCCGTGTAAACATGCCCTGTTCCTTTTGCTTGATAGCCTCCATCTCCTCTACCACAGTGTAAATCCCCCTGCTCCCTATTCATTAGTTTTTTTCCTATTAGGTTAGAAGCTCCTGATTACTCCTTCTTTCCTTTGGGTCATGAAAGGCTACCACAAATCATAACTGGTGTGACTTTATAGTTAGATACTGTGGTTTTTAATAATAGCAATTATTAGCACTCCACTGTTAGCTATTTCCCAGGTTCTGTGCAAAGTACTTCACATTAAAAAAAAAAAAAAAAGTACTTCACATATGTTATCTTGCTCAATCCTCACAAATCCCTTACAATTGGATCTGGTATCTGCATTTTCTGGACAGAGAAAGTGAAACCCGGAGAAGTTAAAGCAACTGACCCAAGATCTAAGAGTTGTTGGATCTGGGATGAAAGCCCAGGAAGTTTGACCTCATTGCCATTCTTTTGACTCCTATCACAGCTGTGGATCATGAAATCCTCAAACTCACCTCACCCAAACATTTCAACATTACAGTAACAGTCACCTTAGGAAAGCTCCTGTTTGATATTGTTAAAAAGTCAAAGGTCAGGGAGAAGTTCAGTGATTAGGAAAGTCATTTATTCTTAAGGATGGAGGGGGGAGATTTTAGCAGAAAGGAAACCAGACAATCTAAACTTTACTTTGGGGCCAGGTCTGCCCGTCTTATTACTTTTTTATTAGGCTATTAGAAAGGAATTTGCAATAAATTTGTCCAAGATAAATCGGTAGGTAGTAGCAGCTGCAAAATAGCTGGAGAAACATACACCAAACTAATAAGACATGTATAAAAAAAAATACATAGTTTCTATTTAGACAAATTTAAATTTCTTTACAATAGCATGCATTACTTTTATAAACAAGAAAAAAAACAACTTAATAACATCTGAACCCAATTATTAACAGAAGGGCTGAGAGTCAGCTTCCTTTCTCCTCAGTTCTCCTAAATTAAGAACTTCCACTTATAGCTCCCTGAACACACTACGCTGTTTTAAGCCTCTGCACGCTCATGTTCCCTCAGCCTTGAATACAGCTATTCACCAACTCAACTTTGTTGGAAGAATTCTTAATCATCCATAAAACACTAATCATGTGTTCCCATGTGAATACCCTTCTATAATAAAGCCTTTCTTTCTCATCCCTAAAAAGAATTAATCTCTTTTCTTAGACATTTAATAAAAACTTAGATTTAGCGAGTTCTTACTGTACACCAGGCATTATGCTAAGTATTTTACCAGCATCATCTCCTGGAGTCTTCAATAGCACTAAGAGATATACAGTTAGCCTCTCCTTTCATAGAAAAGAAAACTGAGGTTCAGATTCTGACTAAGAAGTGGCAGATATAGGATCCAATCCCAGAATGTGTTGGACTCCAGAGTCTGACCTTTGAACCACTGTGCTGTCATCTTCCCACTCCTAAGTCCCTACTGACGAAGCACATACCCTGGCCCTTATAATACCACTTCCGGTTCTGTGAAACAGGGACCATATCGCATTATCCTTGGATCCTGCCTAGCATGATAACAGACTCCCATTACATAACATGCTTGTTGATCTGAACTAAGAGTTGTGATATTAATAATATGATATAGGAAAACTGAACATAATAGAAATCCTTCCTTGCATATGCTATTCCTTTCAAAACCTGGAGATATTTCAAACAACTCACTACCGAAGTACCATAAAACCATCCTGACAAAAGGGCCCTACTGTAACCCAAGGTTCCTTGCAACAAGTGTGTAACCACAATATTAGTTTTTTCACCATAACCAACACAGATTGAGGTAGCCCAGGGATGTCATTCTGCTGGACCTCACCAAGGCTGCTCCAGGACACCAGGAGTTCTCCGGGATCTGGACATGTCCTTCAAACGTTCTTTGGCTGGTTGTCACACATGATCCAAAAGTTAAGGTAAAATTTTTTTAAATATGTTAGAAAATGTGAGTGGACATGTGTAGCCAGTTAAAAATCCTCATTAAAAAAAAAACACCCACTTCTGCACTTAATCACACAAATCTGCAAAGTCAGGACCCCTCTTTTTGGGTGCTGGTCCAGTTTATATATGGTCATCTTCAATGACAACTTCCCTGGAGTGGAGCCACACATACCCATTTACTTTATACAAATTAACCAAGTTCAGGCATGTAGTAGGCACTCCATAATTAAACATCAATATTTGGCTTCAAAAATCTTTAAACTCCTTGACCTTGTATACAAGATGTCTTACTCCTCCTCTATTTACTTTGCTAATCTACTAGAATTGGGTCTGTGTTGTATCACATACCTCCTCGCCACGAATTCTTTACATCAGTCAAATGCCAACCATTATGTGGGTCTCAGATCAAATCTCTCCTCTGGCAAGAAGACTTCTAGACCAACTGCAAGACTCATAACCTCTCCTCCTTCTGAAGACCTGTAGGGCTTAGTGAAGCACTGTCCAACAGCGAAGCATTCCACTCTATGATAATGGAAATGTTCTATATCTGTGCTATATGTTTTAATACAGGTAATAGTTACCTTGCTGGACAGCATGGGCTTATAGTCTCACCATCTCTTTGAGGAAATCAAGTTGCATCACATGGATAAGAAATTTATGAAGTTGTCACAGTAGACTGCAAGGTCTGTGAACAAGGCATCTTGTTCCTTATAGCAACTTTCACAAAGGTGTAAAAAGTAAATATCTGTTGATCTGTACATCACCTCTGAGAAAGCCATAAGGTTTAAAGGTGCTGGACTCAACCTCTGGAATGATGGCCACCACCTCTGTCCTGTCTCACCATCTGAAAGTCATGACATGCAGAGGCAGGAGGAAAGAGCAACCTTCTGGAGATACAAATGACCACTGATCAAGCCACAAGACACTTTGGTTTAAATGACATTTAGGTCATGACTGTCCTTCACCTACAAACCTGCATCAGTAAATCTCTCTTTCCATTAGCAAATAGCTAAATTCTGATGGTAAATTATGCAGACTAAAAAGTTACCTGAGGGCAAGGAGAGTGAGAGTTTGGGATTGACATGTACACACTGCTATCTTACAAGAGATAATCAAAAAGGACCTTTTGTATAGCACAGATAATGCTGCTCAATATTCTATAATAACCTAAATGAGACTCACCTTTTATTTTAAATATCTCCTTTGGAGTCTTATAGGATATTGATGGTATTTCATTGTCTAGGTATATGTTAGAATTTCACTGACACTTTTCCCAGTAGGGCCTACAGTCACTCTAAAATTAAGACCTAATACTTAAGCATAGATAGTCAAAAGCAAACAAAATATACAGAAGGTACAAGCTCTATCACTATGGTGTGTTGCTGCCCGGGCAAGTGTCTTGTTTCTTACACCTCAATTTCCTTATCTTCAAAACAGAGTTAAGGTTACATGAACTATCTACCCTTTGTGGGTCAAGTCATAATTATGGATATTTCTAGATGGCTATTCTTCCCCAAAGAACTACATATAAAGATAGAAGATTTATGAATTTTCTAGTGGTTCTTTGTGGTAGATATGCTAGCAAATATAGAGATTAAGGTCAAGCCTCAGGGACTCCCCTTGTGGTCCAGTGGTTAAGAAATCTGCGCATTCAATACAGGGGAGTCAGGTTCAATCCCCAGTGGGGGAACTAAGATCCCACATGCCTCAGGGCAACTGAACCCACGCACCACAACTAAGACCCTATGCAGCCATAAACAAATACACACAAAAAAAGCCTCTAGCATCCACAATTTATATATATATTTTGTATTAAAGACTTCTTTCCTCCATCCCACTGTGCAAATGTCACTGCAAAAATTTTACTAGTAGCTCAGCCTGCTACTGCTAAATCGCTTCAGTCGTGTCCGACTCTGTGCGACCCCATAGACGGCAGCTCACGAGGCTCCCTTGTCTCTGGGATTCTCCTGGCAAGAACACTGGAGTGGGTTGCCATTTCCTTCTCCAATCCATGAAAGTGAAAAGTGAAAGTGAAGTCGCTGGGTCGAGTCTGACTCTTAGCGACCCCATGGACTGCGGCCCACCAGGCTCCTCCATCCATGGGATTTTCCAGGCAAGAGTGCTGGAGTGGGGTGCCATTGCTCAGCCTGGCACATGTAATAAGGAAATAAATGTGCTGACTCAGGGAGTACAGACATATTTAATAAAAACATAAAATTGGCTAAATCAAGTCATAATAGTCTAAATCCACATATAAAAGATTGAGATAATTTACAGTTCTGATTTATTCAAACCAATGCTGTATCAGCTCAGCCAGCCAAAAAATTACAACCCACACACAGAATAAATATGCCCTTTATTTATTTAACCAACCAGCAGGGACACGTTATATACATTTTTAATAAGAATAAGTGTGTCAATACCATGCATCCACTTGATATAACACAGAAAGATGTGGACTAAACATGGAAAAAACCACTCAGGTGACGGTTTGAATTAAGCTAACTGAAGTGCAACCACACCCCCAAACACAGGTAAAGTTTGCACACATGGCTTTGCCAAGGCCAGCCTGTCTTTGTTTCTCTCTCTGCATTTACCCAAGATCTTGGCTCTGAGACAGAAAACTCCCACTCTCGATTGGTTCATTCTGTCCTGTGCAATTAAGCAACACCACAATCCAGTAAATCCAAGGGCTCAATTATTTATCTTCTGGCCAAGTTTACCAGGTGGTTATAAAAGAACAATGTCAAGGAGGAAAAAGGTTTATTTCTCTTTAGAGCTGGGTTGATGGGGGTTTTATTTGGATTTTTTTTTTGGAAGAGGGAGAAGGGAAACACGACTTTACCCCCAGAAAAAGGCTGGGGGGGAGTTTAGAAAGAGTCCAAGACTGTCAATTTCCCTACAGGAAACTTGAATCTTATGCAATAATCCTACCCATAACCAAACAGCCCGCAAGGCTGTAAAGGGAAGACACCTATTCCTACCTCCTCCAGGGGGGCACAGCTGGCTCCTAAAGGAGCAGGAACAGGGCAAGGCGGAGGAAGTGGCTCAGCCGGGAGACGCCGGGCCCCGCCGGGGGGCGGGGAGGAGGCGTTTGCCAACCACCCCCCTCCGTGATCTCCGCCGGCGTGACAGTCGCTCCCGTGGCCGGAACGTCCCCAGAACCCCAGGGAGCAGGAAGTCGGGGGGCTGTCCCTCGCTCCTGCCCCCCCAACCTAGAGTACCCTCCCCCACGGTCCTCCCCCTCCAGTCCATTCTCTCTCTTCCTCTGCGTCTCCCCTTTTTCCAAAGAACGAAACTTCCTTCCAGCGCACCCCGTCCCTTCAGAGGTCGGCTCCTGTCATCCCGGGGAACTGTCCCTTCAGAGCGACCCTCCGTGTCTCCTCCTATCCCCCGACCCCAATGAAGTTTCCGTTCACTACTCCCCCAAAACCCCAGAAGCTCCCAGCGCGCCCCTCCTCCCCCGGGATGCCCAGGCCTGGAGGCCGTCGGGGGGCAGCCCCACCCTTAACCCCCTTCACCTGCTGCTCGGGCTGAGGCCCGACTGGCCGGGGCTGCGCTTGCGCCGGGGTGCGGGCCGCGGGGCTCCCTCAGGCCGCGGAGTCTCCCTTGGCAGAAGTGGGGAGAGCGCGGAGCTGGGGTGCTGGTCAGGGATCCGGTTCGGGCTCTCTCCCTCCACGGCGACGTCGGAACCCCAAGCTCCCCCTCCCCGTCTACGCCGCCGCAGCTCCGGAAACCGCTGAATTACAGCCCCTCCAGCCAATCCCCGCCCAGCCCCCGCTTGGCCTAGGCACGCCGCTCATGTATAATTCATAACATGACCAGTTTTCTCGGCCACCCAGAGGCCCTGCTGAGCATACTCTACATCCGAAGCCCCACCCACTGGCCAATGAAGAGAGCCTCTAGGAGAAAGGGCGGAGCCAGTACAAGGCTGGGAACGCCCCTGTACGGGCTGTTCCGACTCTTAGGGCTCCTCCCTCCGCAACAACTGGGGAAGAACCGAGGCCCTGGGCAGAGGAGCCCGGGGGGAGGGAGGGAAGATGACTGGAATGTCCTGCTGAAAACTCAGCTGAGTTCCTGGCAGTGCGTGACGTCAAGACACTTTAAATGCCCCTGGTGCGGCTCCCTTCTGCCGGCTCTCCCTCTTCCCGGCCCTTGGCACCACGTGGGGGCAACGTTGGGAGCACTTAGCACGTGGGAATCAGCCAGTTAGACAGTCCCCAGGTGTCGCCAGATCCTCTAGGGGCCCACGCCCGAAATGGGTTTCTGGGGACAGCAAAAAGAACATGGGTGACTCCCGCCTGCTTTGAACTTAAGTTTCTGCGTGAGTCGGGACACACACACCCGGAAACATGACGTGGAAATAGAGTAATTACTAGAGTGCGTGGGGAGAAGGTAGTGGATTTAACCCTGCCCTTCGTTCCGTCGCTTCAAGCATCAAAGGCCAACGGCTCGCACATTGGCCGGTTCAAGGGAATAAGGAGACAGTACCAATGAAGAATGACACGTATACACATTGTTTTTATGCGTCTGAGTTGAAATCCTTGAAATTGCGTGCCTTTTTCTTTTTCGCCTCATCTACTTCGAATGCAGGTTTTACTGCATTAACCAGTAGTTTATAGGAAATGTAGACATTTCACCTTACATAATAGATGTTCTTTGCATTATAGTGTGTGTGTGTGTGTGTAAGACTATTAGGGTTTTTAAAAATAACAGCTATTAGTGTTTGGTTGTGTTTGTTTAGTACAAAGAGGTATTAAAGATGAAATCTAAAAAGGGCCTGTTGTCTCAACACCCAAATAAACCTTGATGACAGCTTTTTCAATGAAACTAACACATGTTTGTGGTTAGAAAATTCAGACAGTTCAGAAAACGCGAAAATTAAAACTGAAAATATGCCCCCTTCCCCCACCAGTCCTTCTCGCCAAGGATAGCTATTCTTATTAATTTCTGGTGGGAAAATCAATGACTCCTAACCTTTGGGGAATCTGAGAATTTGTTGGAGACTATGGATTCTAGTCCCAGAAATACACAGCATGACATTTTACTCACAAATTCTTCTGGTTCCCTAGTTTAGACCTTTGGACCACCATATATGCAAATAAAGAGGTGAGAGCATCTATAGGGTAAATGGCAGGGTCTTTCCTGGTGGGGCTGGAAGTTTCCTATTGCTCTTCCATAAACCCAGCCCAGCTTGGAAATTGCTATATTTGTCTGTAGTGTGTGTGTATGTGTGTGTGTGTGTGTGACTGCATTTATCTTAATCTTCCCTCAGGGCAGATCCTCCACCTTCCACCTCACCTAAACTCTGCTTCAGCTATGCTTTCCCATGCAGTTGACTACCTCCTTAGTAACATAGGGGCTGATATTTATATATCTCTTACTGATACACTCTTGTTTCTCACAACAATTGTATGTGGTAGATAGAGGCTATATTATCCACTGATAGGAAATTATGTAGAAATAGTATGATCATCTCAAGATCACAGATACTCAGAGGTATACCAGGTGGGTTCAGAGTCAGGTTTTTATTATGTATTTTATTTATTATTTTTAAAGTATTTATTATTTCTTTATTGGGCTGCCCTGGGTCTTCGTGGCAAGGTCTTTTTTCCCCTCAGTTGCGGCATGTGACCCCTTCAGTTGTGGCATGCGGGATCTAGTTCCTTGACCAGGGATGGAGACCACGGGTCAAACCTGGACCCCCTACACTGAGAGTGCAGCGTTTTAGCCACTGGACCATTAGGGAAGTCCCCAGAGCCAGGCTTTTAGAATCTATATCTCACAACTTTGTTCCAGCCACCTGAACCCTGCCCTCTTTCCAGACTCTTCTGCTGAACTTTGTTTCCCTCACTGCTCTCCTCTCAATTCACACAGAAAATCTACCCCTGAATCTATCTGTTCCACCTATGAAACCTCTCTCCAGTGCAGCCACTGGCCTTTCTCCATACCACAGAGCCCCCCATGGCTTGAAGACAGAAGTTTCTCTCACTTGAGCCAATGCTTTGACCTGAACTCCCTTTTCCAATCTCATCCCCTCCATCCTAAACACCTGAAGCTCCTCCGCTGAATTTATTACCCTCCTCCAAACACCTTCTGTAACTCTGCAAGCCTGGAGTACCTTCTCGTTCCTCATGCTCTACTGGAAAACTCTTACTCACTCTTCAAAGTCCAGTTCCAGCATCACCTCCTCTGGGCTTTCCAAGACTCTTCCTGGTGACATTAATCTCTTCTCCTGGATTCCTTTAACAGGTTATTTCCCCATCTAGTTTAGCATTCTCCACCTTGGACTCCATGAATCCATTTGTTAGCCTACTTCCTGGTAAATAAAATTAATAATTAACTTTTATAAAACAATCATGATTTTCCAGGAACTGTGCTAAGCTTTTTACATAGATTATCTCCTTTGACCCTCACCAAAACCCAGTGAGGTGGGTACTATTACATTTCTCATTTTCAGCTAGGCAACTATGGCAGAGAAGGTTGAAAGACTGGTCCAAGGTCCAACAGATAGAGACTACATACAAACTCAGAATGAGAATCAGGCCTGGCTGCCTCCTTTGTCCATAAGCTTGAAAACATCTCCTCTAAGCTTTTGGTTTCTGGAGACCTGAATCCCTTCATACTCACTTTCATAATTCTAGCATCTAGCCCAGAACTCACCTAAGCCTGAGTTAATGAAATATTAATCAAAAAGTGTTGAATAATCGTATTAGCAATAGCTAACACGTGGAGTGTTTACTATTGCTAGTTACTGCTTCTGAGCTTGTATTATACAACTCATCTATTAGCTCATTTCATAAAATAGCTCTATGATACTCTGATTTTACAAATGAGAAAAATGAGGCTTACCCCAAGGTTGTGACTTACCCAAGAACAAAGAGCTGGTAAATGACAGTCAGATTCAAACCCAAGTGTGTTCAACTGGAGAGCCTGAATAGCTGCTCTTCCTTGACTTCATATCAAAGATAAAACTTCCTTTTGGATCTCCAAGGAAGGAAGGACCTAAAGGAGGAGAAAACCTGATGCCTGCGCCCTCCACCCATCAAACAAATAAGGGCAGAGTGCAGAAGTCCAGCCCATTCGAGTCCATGGTGGATGGACATATCTTTATAAACATATCTGCAAATTCTTTGATACTTCTTGTATCTGTAATAAATGTAGACTCTCATTCCACATAGAATACAATGGTTATGATGCTGCCTGACTTCTGAGGTTAGGTCATAAAAGGAGATATAGGACTACCCTGGTGGTCCAGTGGCTAAGACTCTGTGCTCCCAGTGCAAGAGGTCTGGGTTCAATCCCTGGTCAGGGAATAGATCCCACATACCACAACTAAGAGTTCGTGAACAGCTAAAGATCCTGCAGACTGCAACTAAGATAATCCTACATGTTGACAGAAAACTAAGCCCTGGGGGAAGGGCAAAATGGGTAAAGGGCATCAGCTGTATGATGATAGATGGAAACTACATTTTTGGTGGTGAGTATGCTAAGTTATGACCAACCTAGATAGTATATTCAAAAGCAGAGACATTACTTTGGCAACTAAGGTCCGTCTAGTCAAGGCTATGGTTTTTCCTGTGGTCATGTATGGATGTGAGAGTTGGACTGTGAAGAAGGCTGAGGGCCGAAGAATTGATGCTTTTGAACTGTGGTGTTGGAGAAGACTCCTGAGAGTCCCTTGGACTGCAAGGAGATCCAACCAGTCCATTCTGAAGAAGATCAACCCTGGGATTTCTTTGGGAGGAATGATGCTAAAGCTGAAGCTCCAGTACTTTGGCCACCTCATGCAAAGAGTTGACTCATTGGAAAAGACTCTGATGCTGGGAGGGCTTAGGGGCAGGAGGAGAAGGGGATGACCGAGGATGAGATGGCTGGATGGCATCACGGACTCGATGGATGTGAGTCTGAGTGAACTCCGGGAGTTGGTGATGGACAGGGAGGCCTGGCGTGCTGCGATTCATGGGGTCGCAAAGAGTCGGACATGACTGAGCAACTGAACTGAACTGAACTGAACTGATGCTATAGGCTGGGGTTCCCGGGTGGTGCTAGTGGCTGCCTGCCAATACAAGAGACGTAAGACAGCCAAATAAGTAAATAAATATTTTTAAAAATTAAACGGCAATACAATGTCCACCTGACTCTTTCTCTTGGAACACTCACCCTTGGCACTCAGCCACCACGTTATGAGGAAGCCCACGTAACATGCTGCAACCACTTGAAAGTGTTCTGGCTAACAGTCTGGCTAAAGCCTAGGTGACAGCAAGCACCAACTGTGAGTCAGTCAGACTCCATATGATTCCAGCCCCAGCTTTCAAGCCACTCAGAGGAAGGCCAGTGGAGGCCAGATGGAGCAGAAATGAGCCGTTTTTGCTGAGCTTTACCCAAATTACACATTCACAAGCAAAATAAATGTTGTCATTGTTTTAAGCTACTAGGTTATTTGTTTGGTTTTTCCTTTAATTGAGGTAACACTGGTGTATAACTGTTCATGTGTGCATTTTATTTCTATTTCTATATAGCTTATAGCATGCATGCGTGCAAAGTTGCTTCAGTCATGTTCAACTCTTTGCGACCCTGTAAACTGCATCCCACCAGGCTCCTCTGTCCATGGGATTCTCCAGGAAGAATACTGGAGTGGGTTGCTGTACCCCCCTGCAGGGGATCTTCCCAACCCAGGGACTGAACCAGGATCTCTTACGTCTCTTGTATTAGCAGACAGCCACTAGCACCACCTGGGAAGCCCCAGCCTATAGCATGCTGCTGCTAAGTCGCTTCAGTCGTGTCCGACTCTGTGTGACCCCAGAGACAGCAGCCCACCAGACTCCCCCATCCCTGGGACTCTCCAGGCAAGAACACTGGAGTGGGTTGCCATTTCCTTCTCCAATGCAGGAAAGTGAAAAGGGAAAGTGAAGTCGCTCAGTCGTATCCAACTCTAGCGACCCCATGGACTGCAGCCCACCAGGCTCCCCTGTCCATGGGATTCTCCAGGCAAGAGTACTGGAGTGGGATGCCATTGCCTTACTCACCACCAAAAATGTAGTTTCCATCTATCATCATACAACTGATGCCCTTTACCCATTTTGCCCTTCCCTCTGGTAATCGCTACTCTTCTCTGTATCTACATGTTTGTTCTTGTTTGGTTTGTTCATTTATTCTGTTTCTTTTTTTGTTTTTTATATTTTACACAGGAGGGAAATCATTTAGTATTTGTCTTCCTCTATCTGATTTATTTCACTTAGCATAATACTCTGAAGGTCCATCCATGTTACACATGGCAAGATTTCATCTTTTTATGGCTGAGTGGTATTCCAGTGTGTGTGTGAGTATGTGTACCATATCTACTTTATTCATTCATCTTTAATGGGCACTTAGATTGTTTCTACATACTAGCTATTGTACATAATGCCACAGTTAAAATAGCGGAGCACATATCTTTTTCATTAGTCTTTTTGTATTCTTTGGATAAATACCCAGAAGTAGGATTGCTGGGCTATTATTTTAGTTCTGCTCTAAATTTTTTGAGCAACACCGTAACTTTTCCTATAGTGGAAAAGTTACGTTCCTGCCTACACCAGTTTACATTCCTGCCAACAGTGTATGCTGCTGCTGCTGCTAAGTCGTTTCAGTCATGTCCAACTCTATGCGACCCCAGAGACGGCAGCCCACCAGGCTCCGCCGTCCCTGGGATTCTCCAGACAAGAACACTGGAGTGGGTTGCCATTTCCTTTTCCAATGCATGAAAGTGAAAAGTGAAAGTGAAGTCGCTCAGTCGTGTCTGACTCTTCGTGACCCCATGGACTGCAGCCTACCAGGCTCCTCCGTCCACTGGATTTTCCAGGCAAGAATACTGGAGTGCGTTGCCATTGCCTTCTCTGAACAGTGTATGAGGGTTCCCTTTTCTCCACATCCTTGCCAACACTTGTTATTTTTTGCCTTTTTGATATAACCACTCTAACAGACATGAGGTGATATTTCACTGTGATTCCAATTTCCACTTCTTGAAAAGTTAGTGATGTTGAACATCTTTCCACAGGCCAGTTTGGTCATCAGTAAGTATATCTTCTTTGGAAAAAAAAGTCTGTTCATCTTCTTTGCTGCTGCTGCTGCATCACTTCAGTCATGTCCGACGCTGTGCGACCCCAGAGACGGCAGCCCACCAGACTCTGCCGTCCCTGGGATTCTCCAGGCAAGAACACTGAAGTGGGTTGCCATTTCCTTCTCCAATCCATGAAAATGAAAAGTGAAAGTGAAGTCGCTCAGTCGTGTCCGACTCTTAGCGACCCCATGGACTGCAGCCTACCAGGCTCCTCCATCCATGGGATTTTCCAGGCAAGAATACTGGAGTGGGGTGCCAGTGCCTTCTCCATTCATCTTCTCTATCTTAATTAATTTACTTTTTGGTCATGTCACTCAGTTTAAGAGATCTTAATCTCCTGACCAGGGATTGAACCCAGGCCCCCTGCAGTGGAAGTTCAGACTCCTAATCTTTGGACTACCAGGGAATTCGATTGGATTGTTTGTTTTTGTTATTGTTGAGCTATATGAGTTCTTTCTGTATTCTGGATATTAACCCCTTGGATATATCATTTGGAAATGTATTCTGCCATTCTGGAGGTTGTCAGGTGTCTTTTCATTTTGTTGATGGTTTTCTTTGCTGTGTGGAAGTTTTTAGTTTGTTGCAGTTTCATTTGTTTACTTTTTTAAATTTTTATTTACTTTTTAAATTTATACATATTTATTTGGCTGTGCCAGGTCTTAGTTGCAGCATGCAAGATCTTTAGTTGTGGCATGTGGAATCTAGTTCCTTGACCAGGGATCAAACTCAAGCCCCCTGTATTGGAAGCACAGAGTCCTAACCACTGGTTTACCAGGGAAGTCCAAATTTTTATTTTTTTGGCCATGCCAAAAAACCCCCAACCAGGGGTTGAACCCACCCAACAGTGAAAGAGCCCTAACCAAAGGACAGCCAGGAAATTCCCTCACTTGTTTATTTTTGCTTTTGCTTCCCTTGCCTAAGGAGCTATAGCTGGAAAGATATCACTAAGACTTACATCAAAGAGCGTATTGCCTATGTTTTCTTCTAGGTGTTTTACGTTTTCAGGTCTTACATTCAAGTCTTTAATCCATTTCGAGTTGATTTTCGTGTATGGTGTGAGACAGTGGTTTAGCTTCATTCTTTTGCATGTGGCTGTACAATTTTCCCAACAACATCTTTCGAAGAGATTATCAGTTCTCTACTGTGTGTCCTTCCTCCTCTGTTGAATGTTATTGTCCATTTTTGTGTGGGTTTATTTCTGGGCTCTAAATTCTGTTTCATTTATCTAGGTACTGCCAGTATTGTGCTGTTTTGATTACTATGGCTCTGTAATTTATAGTTTGAAATCAGGAAGGATGATACCTCAGCTTTGTTATTTTTCTCCTGCAGATTGTTAAGCAACTACATTTTGGGATGGTTTGTTACTCTTCACATTAGGTAAATTAAGATCCCACATGCTGAGTGGTATGGCCAATAAATATAAATAAGTAGATAAACAAAATCACGGGGAAGGGCAGGTCCATGCAACATTAATTCCTTGGACTTCTACTTTCTGCCAAAACACTTCTCAGGCATCATCATACAAGCAGCTCCCTTCACTCCTATCTGAAAAACAGTCCTCCTTACTCAGTATTTTCAAGGCTAAGTGTTTTTCCCATGCTGCTTAAAACATCATCCATACCATGTCATTCCCATGTGCATGCTGACTTTTTGTGACCCTGCCGACTGCAGTCCATCAGGCTCCTCTGGCCATGGGATTCTTCAGGCAAGAATACTGGAGTGGGTTGCCATGCCCCCCTCCAGGGGATCTTCCTGACCCAGGAATCAAACCCAGGTCTCCCACATTGCAGGTAGGTTCTGAGCCACCAGGAAGCCCTGTCATCCCCATGGGGCTTAGGAAAAAAGGAATTCTCCTTTCTCATTCCCTCCAAGGCCTCACTTATCCCACTAAATTCTCTCCTGTCCCCTCAATTCCACCAGTCCATTGCCACCTCAGAGCCTTTGCATATGCCCTTCTTTTTCCTTCTGTAGCTCTGGTATGGCTAGTTCCTTCTCACCCTTCTGGTCTCACCTGCTCAGAAAGACCTTGTCTAACTACCTCCACCTAAGGTTGCTCCCAGCAACTTTAGTCTTATCTCTATGTGCTGTTTCCTCTGAAACTCTCATCATAATCCTCATTTTATTTATCTATTTACAGTTTCCTATCTGTCTTCTTCTTTATAAGTTCTGGAAAAACGGATTTTGCCTGTTCACTTCTTTCTTGTCTCTCCCTGCAGGACACCCAGTGAAAGTGAAATGGTTCAGTCATGTCCGACTCTTTTCGACCCGTGGACTGTAGCCCACCAGGCTCCTCCGTCCATTGGATTCTCCAGGCAAGAATACTGGAGGGGTTGCCATTTCCTTCTCCAGGACACACAGTAGGTGCTCAATAAACGCATGGAAGTGCTTTTGGTTCCACCCCTGCCACTGTGGGTTTTATCAGTTCTCCTCTCTCTCTTGAACTTTTCCACTTATTCCTTCCCTTCTGTCTCTGCAGATTCTCTGTCTTTCCCATCTTGACCCTCAGGTAACTCCCCCCTTTCCCATCTTGGTCCCCAAGTCCTCACCCCCACTTGCCCCACCAAGGTGGCTTCTGCATTCTCCTCTCCATAGGACAGTGCTCTTGAAGGTCATTAGGAACCTTTTTCTCACCAAAGCTTATGTCTTCTTCTGGGTCATTTTATTTAACTTGACTGTAGAATCTGCCAATCATTCCCCTTCCACCCTCCTAGATAGTCTTTCCTCCCTTGACCATCACAATGGTCAACAGAAGCAGTTGCATTAACTAGAAGGCTGATGTGAGCTGAAATGAGACACAGAGTTTGAATCCTGGCTCTGACACAGAATAAATGGTGTAACCCTGGGCCAGTTCCTTAACCTCTGTGAGTGTCAGCACCCTTATCTTCAATGGAGAACCTAATTCTGACCTCAGGAAGTTTGCATTAAAGGGTTCTTGATTGGAAGATACAAATTAAGTGTGTAGCATGACAGATAAGATCCAGGCTCAGGCACCCCAGCTACACAGCAGTGTGACCCTGGGTCAGTTGCTTAACCTCTCTGAGCCTGTTTTCTCATCTACAGAACAGAGAATATGAGTGCACCTATCTTATAGGTTGTGAAGATGGAAGAGAATACAGTGTTAGCTATAATCTTACTCAAAAAAAACAAACACACTAAAAAAACAAGAGTAGGGTAGGGGAAACTTATTGGAAAGAATCTGAGATTTCTCCCAGATTCCAATTAAGAGTTGAACAACCACACCTTATAATTCCAGGAACCTCACCACAAGTGGACGTCCCACTAAGCTCTGCCATTCACTTGTCATGACTTGACTTAAGGCTGCTACTGAAATGTTCAGTCTCTAACCATTCAATAAGAAGGGTAAGTGAAGGTTCTAAATGTTTTGATCACTGGTGTTTTTTGATGCTACCATTTTAAGCATTCTTATATATATATACATATAGGCTGTGCTAGGTCTCTGCTGCTGTGCACAGACTTTCTCCAGTTGTGGCATGTGAAATCTACTCTAGTTGTGGGGTGCAGGCTTCTTATTGCAGTGGCTTCTCTTGTTGCAGAGCATGGGCTCTTAGTTCATGGGTCAATAATTGCAGCTGGTGGGCTCGTAGTTATGGCTCACAGGCTTAGTTGCCTCTCGGCATGTGAAATCTTCCCAGACTGGGGATCAAACCTGTGTCCCCTGCATTGGCAGGAGGACTCCCAGCCACTGGACCATCGTGGAAGTCCTCAAGCATTCTTTTTCACTTTTTTGTTGTTGTTCATCTGATTGGAATTAAATTTCCAATTTCCTGGCAGCTCTAGGCTCAAAATTCTAAATTGCTGGCAGAGAGGATTTCATTGGTCCAGATAGGCATCTTTGAAAAAGCAGGTTGGACAGGGTTATCCAGTAAAAGCGGTTTTCAAAAAAAAAGGTTCTGATTATCCAGTACAGACAAAGCCGTGGAGGGAGGGAGCAGGGATTTTCCAAGCAGAAGGACATCAGATAAGCATCAGAATTACCTAAGATAATACCTATGAAAGTGTCCTGCACCCAGTAAGGTGTTCTTCTCCCTCTCCAACCATCCCACAGTCTACTTCACTGTTCCCTCCAACCCCATCAACTTCTTAAAGGGAGGCATGCCTGCTTTAATTTTACAATCCATCCTCTTCTCTCCCTAACTCCCCTCTCCCTTGGCTAGCTCATCTGTTCCTAGCACTTCAAAGATCACTTCTCTTCTGATAACTATTTCATGTTGAGTCTTATAAGGTACAAATAACCTTCTCTTCCAGGTTCACAGTAACTTCCTCTCTAAAATGACTCCTGCTTTTCTCATCTATAAAACAAGACTCTTTGGGAATTCTCTGGTTGTCCAGTGGTTAGGGCTCCACAATTCCCTGGGTTCAATCCCTGGTTGAGGAACTAAGATCCTGAAAGCCACAAGGTCAAAATATTTAAAAAATAAATAAAGCAAGACTCTTATAGGTTTCAACACTCCATAATTTTTCTTTCTTTTTTTTTTTTTTTTTTGGCTGTGCAGCATATGAGATCTTATTTCCCTGACCAGGGATCAAACCTACACCCCCTGCAGTGGAAGCACAGAGTCTTAACCACTGAACCACCATGGAAGTCCCCTCATCATTCTATTAACTGTTCTTCAATCATGTCCTGGAGAAGGCAATGGCACCCCACTCCAGTACTCTTGCCTGGAAAATCCCATGGACGGAGGGGCCTGGAAGGCTGCAGTCCATGGGGTCACAAAGAGTCGGACATGACTGAGCGACTTCACTTTCACTTTCATGCATTGGAAAAGGAAATGGCAACCCACTCCAGTGTTCTTGCCTGGAGAATCCCAGGGACAGGGGATCCTGGTGGGCTGCCATCTCTGGGGTCGCACAGAGTCGGACACGACTGAAGCGACTTAGCAGCAGCAGCAGCAGCAGCAATCATGTCCTCAGTGTTCCTGCCTCTTTGCCTTTCCACACACTGCTCCCTTTGCCTGGAGGACTGTGCCTGTCCCACATCACTACTTTCATTTATTTAACACATACTGAATATCTACTATGTCAAGAGATACCTGTTGGGTCCTGTCTGGCTCACAATGAGTCCTCCTTTCCTAGGAATTGCTTCCTCTACTCCCCATTCATATGCTGGAATAGATCCCTTCAGGCATGTCTGTATTTCATGGTCCTATTCTCCCGGTCATAGATGATTAAACCCTGGGTGAGCACATGTTTACTGGCTTAATCAGAGTCTCTCTGCCAGGAATTTGGAATTTGAAACTGAGAGGCACAGAGCCTGGGAGCCCTTCAAGCTGAGTTCCATTAATGTCAGTGCTTTCAAGAGGGCCATCCATCATCTCCCTCTCAAAAGTCCCTGGAGATCCCCTGATTCCTACTCTTCCCAGCCTGACCGCTTACAATTCCTTGGTGTCCATGGGACACCTTGGCAACCTTCCAACATAAGTTCCTTTTTCTTTTCTGGCTTGTGTTCTTTTGCTATGCTTTCAACCTAATAACATTTACCAGTGAAATCATGTGTGAGACACTGTTAGGCTCTAACAGTTAGGTTAGGTGTTAACAGTTTGGTGTTAGGTGACACAAAAATCAAGTAAAATATTGTCTCTGTCCTCCAGCAACATGTATTTCAAATCCTACCCTTTGTGAAGGATTATAACTTAAAAGCTCTCTTCCTCTATAAGTTTCCCCATATTCCCCAAGCAGGGTGAATCTGTTTTCAGTGTATTGCCATTGCATTTTGCTTTACTTCTCTTACTCAATATCTCTTTGAGTTATTTTGAACATCTGCCTCTCCCACTAATTGCAAAATGTTTCAAATCAAGCGCTAGATATATCATAGCTGTTAGCACAATATCACAAATGGATCCATGGGAAGGAACACATGATTCTTTGTCCACCCATCATCTTCTCTCCTTCCCCTAACAGCAACCCATTTTTCCTTTGGGAAATCAGCTTTCCTTGCTGAACAGCATGCAAGATCTTAGTTCTCAGACCAGGGATCAAACCCATGCCCCCTGAATTGGAGCTTGGGGTCTTAACCACTGGACGGGATTTCCCTGGTGGTCCAGCAGTTAAGAATCTGCCTGTCAATCTGCCTGTCCCCTGCCTGCAGGGGACACAATTTCCATCCCTGGTCTGGGAAGACCCCACATACCACAGAGCAACTAAGCCCGTGCGCCACAACTACTGAACCCTTGCTCCAGAGCCCAGAAGCCACAACCACTGAACCCACATGCTGTAACTATTGAAGCCCGCACACCTAGAGCCCGTGCTTCATAACAAGAGAAGCCACTGTAATGAAAGGCCTGAGCACCACAGCAAAGAACAGCCCTCGTTTGCTGCAACTGGACAAAGCCAGCGAGCAGCAAAGATGACCCATTACAGCCGAAAATAAATAAATAAATAAAATTTAACCACTGGACACCATGGAAGTGTCTTCCTCCACGCTCAATTCCATGCTGCAGGTGAGTTCTAGAAGTGGTTCATGGCTTAGATTTGGTCAGAGGCACAGTTATTTGAATATGTGACATCTTAGGAGCGTAAATGAAATTCTGGAAAGATTTGGAAAGAAATCCTCTTAACTGGGGTTGTTGAGCTGTCAAGCCATAAGCCTGCAGCTATTGATGGTCATCTTTGCCAACACACGGTGAAAATCTAATTGCTAATGAAAAATACAGCAAAGAAGAGGAGATAGGAAGAGAAATTCCTAGTGATGTTACATCAGAACTTGCAATCAGACACTCCTGGACCTACCATTGGAAACTTTTTCGATTACTTTAACTCCCTTGACTTTTATTTTCAGCTTTGGTGGGTTTCTTTGTATGTTTTGTTTCATTTTGGCTTTTTCTGCTGAAGCCAGTCTGAGGTGAGTTTATGACCATTGCAATAAAGTTTTAAAATTCGTTCAACAAATGTTATTGACATAGAGTCCTATGGGAACCCTGAGAAGGAAATGATCAGTATGACTGGGGAAGAGGTTGGTTTATGAGGGGAGATGGAAAGAGGGAGGCTATTCCAGAGAGAGGTAAGGCCCACAGGCCTGAAAGTATGTGGGCCATTTTTGACCAGCAGACTCCTAAAGAGCATATTGAACAGCAGTAAGAACTGAGGCAGGGACCAAACTCTTTAAAAATATATATTTATTTATTTGGCTGTGTTAGGTCTTAGTTGTGGCAGACAGACTCTAGTTGTGGCACGTGAGCCCAGCAGTTGCTGCACATAAGTGCTTAGTTGCTCTGAGGCATGTGGGATCTTAGTTTCCAGACCAGGGATCAAACTCATGTCCCCTGCATTGCAAGGTGGACTCAGCCACAGGACCACCAGGGAAGTCCCATGGGGCCAGACTCTTATGGTATCTTGTGAGCCATGCCAAAGACTTTAACTGTTTGGTCAAAGGAAGACATTTAAACTGGAAAGTATGTTTTCTTTAAAAATGAAAATCTAGTACCTATATCTACATAAATAAACCATATAAATAAGTTTATATCTCTATCTCTACCTGGCAGTAACATGGGGAATAGATTAGAAAGAATCTAAAGGCAGTTCAAATACTGCAGGTGAGAGCAAATGAGGTCTGGACAAGTGTAAGACGCTGCAGCTGTCTTCTCCTGCCCCTGAAGAAAGTTACCTCTTGGGATAAGGACTTTGGAAGTACTATTTAGAGACCTGATAACTCAATCTGTAGAGGAACTCCCTTAGATCTCAGGTGTGGACAAAGATTGCCGCCTGCCATTATCAGTAAGGGCTTCCCCGGTGGCTCAGTGGCAAAGAGTCCACCTGCAATGCCTGTGCAGAGATGCTGGTTTGATCCCTGGGTGGTGATGGACAGGGAAGCCTGGCATGCTGTAGTCCATGGGGTCGCAGAGTCAGACACGACTGAACAACTGAACTAGACTGAACTGGGGAAGGTTCCCTAGAGAATTTTCCTGGAAAATTCCATGGACAGAGAAGCCTGGTGGGCTGTAGTCCATGGGGTTGCAAAAGAGGTGGACACAACTTAGCGTCTAAACGAAATAACAATTATCAGTAAATAAAAGATGTTGAATCCAAGTCCCATATTACAGCCACCCTGACAGTCAGTGCTGAGGGAACTCAGGATAGAAGTTAAGATTGCCCACCATTCTGCAGTAAACTGCTGGATCCTCCCCTCCCACCCCGTATACCCACTGCCCTATACCTGAGGAGACTCACAAGGAGAAAACACAGGACACCAGGCCCAGTTGAGGTGCATATCAGTGGAATGAATTTAGTGAGTGCAGACTTTGCACCTTCTCGTCCATCAAAAGGCTTCCCTGGTGGTTCAGACATAAAGAATCTCTAGTTGCATAAAGTGTGCAACTCCAGAGAGCTGGGTCTGATTCCTGGGTTGGGAAGATCCCCTGGAGAAAGGAAAGACTATCCACGCCAGTATTCTTGCCTGGAGAATTCCATGACAGAGGAGCCTGGCAGGCTACATACACAGTCCAGGGGTTGCAGAGTAGGATGTGACTGAACGACTAACAATCAACACATAAAGAAGCACTAATTTCATTAACTTGAAATGTCTGGTTTTCTTTAACAATAATCTTCAATGTTCCGACTACCTGGCCTTTGTTGCAAAACTGCTTAACATCCTGGCTCCTCCCTCTTGCCTCTTCAGAACAGTTTCTCAGTGTTATCTGAGATGCTATGTCCCAGGCTTGAAGCCCTCATAATGTCTGCCAAAGAAAACATAACTCTCAACTTTTAGGTTGTGCTGTTTTTTTGGTCAACACAGATAATGTTTGATGAGGTCCTTCGAGAGACAATATCTCTAGTTTATTGTCTGATTCTAACCCATGGAAATAGTGCTAATGAGGGATGGGCAAGTTGATGACCAGTTGGTGGAAAGGATGCTTTGTGGGAATGGGACTTTGGAATGTCCATCAAATCCTATCAGTAGGAAGCTATTTCATGAAATCTCCCTCCTCCCTTTGGCTGCAAGCAAAGAAGAAAAGGAATAATTTCTGACTTAGGCAGAGCTTCTGGAGTTGTGGCCCCACACTGCGATGTAAAGGAGGAATGTCGTGGAACAGGGGCCAGCAGAAAAGTGGCTCTTCAGAGAAGAGGGCCAATTCTAACAAAATGGTGTCCAGAATAGAGCTGGGTAGGGAAGTTACAGCAAAGTAATTTGGTTGGTAGTGAAGGTGTGGTAGACCAGTGAGCAGGATGGCTTATAGAAGCAAAGGGGAAAGGACCAGGAAACTTACTGCTTTAAGAAAAGTAAACAATGGCCTCTATCCCAGGGCCCTTCCTGGTTTCCCTCAAGCTCATTACTCCACAGCTGGGGTCCTGATGTCATTCCCTGCTTCTCACAGCTGCATCTCTGTATCCCTCAGGAAGGAGGATTCTGAGCGTGCTTCTCCTGGCCGAGGGGAAGTTTCCTGGCTCCCAGGCTCTGAATTTTCATCCTCAGTTTCATTTTTTAGAGGAACGCCAACCCTTTCTGGGGGACTTAGAACCCAAGACTCCGTGCTTGCTGCCGGGGTCAGCAGCAGGGCAGTCCAAAGGAAATGGATGAATCCTGAGGAAGGACTCAGCTTGTTTGGGGTGGTACTACAAGGCCAGGGCACAGCCCCAGGAATGACATTGTCTTTATTTGGACACTCCTCCCCAGGTGATTCTGATGCTGGCAGAACTCACATGACAACTTGTTTCCTTTGCTCTAGGAAATCCATAACTTGTGAGCAGGTAGGGCTGGCTGCTCATGGGGAAGAGAGGGTATACAGACAATGAAAGAGGTGCCCATCCTAGGGCTGTAAGGAGAATGAAATATGCTACACGGCTATGACTGGCATCTCTAGCACGCACCTGAATCCTTTTTTCTCTGACATTCAGGCCTGACTTTTCCCCTCCCCTAGGACAGATTTGGCAGCCTGAATTTGCTGGGGGCAGAGCTCAGGCTGAGTAGAGTAACTGGGTGAGTCTAGAGGGCTAAGGCTCTGAAGGCAGAGAAGGGATCTAGACACTACAGGATTACAGACACGGTGAAACTGGAGCCAGCGTGCTTGACTTAGAATCCCAGCTCCACCACTTAACACCTATGAGACGTTAGACAAGTTACTCTGTGTGTTTTTCCATTTCTAAGTGGGATAATAACAACGCCCCAGTCCCACTTCCCATCCAGGTAAATGCTCCATGTTTAAACTAGCAGTGTCTCTCTTTCATTCCCTGGTTCCCCCCTGTTCTCTGTCTGGAACTCATCCTATGTAACTACCTTGAAAGAATACAATCCAACACAGATGCTTTTAGAAAAGCAGGTTTATTGGTCGGGCTGCTCACCAGGACACAGCAACACGAGAGGCCCCCCAGAGCCCACAGGAAACTGTATATGCCTACAACTCAGGCCCCTTCAGCCCATCAGCACCAAGGAACCTCGTCCCACAATCTCCATCCTCCCTCAGGTGATGTGTCTCCAACCATTTGGAAGAGAGAAGGGAACCAAGGGTGGGGGCGGAGCAAAGCTTTGTGTTGTATAAAAGGCATGTCCCCGACTCCCTCCCTCCAGCCCTTAAAACAATTAGCTGCAATTTTCTAAAATGCAGAGCAGGGAAGATAAGGCAGAGGGGGTGAGGGGAGAAGGAGGGAGCCTTCAGCTCTCCTCTTTGGGCTGTGACTTGGGGGTGGGGGGTGTCCTTGCTTCTGACAAGTCTCCTTTTTGGGGGAAGAACAGGGAGACTGAAGTGTCCTGAGGAGACCCTGATCAGAAGTCAGGCCTTTGAACTGGAAGCAGCATCCCTCTCACCCCAAAGATTCAGGAGAGGAACCCACAAGGCTACAGAGGTCTTGGCATGTTCTATAGCTTTATGATACTAGCTCTACGGAAGGATACTGAGAAGAAACTGCCAGGAGTGAGCCAAGGCCGGGTTGCCCTACACACAGGAATTCCTTACTCTCCTCTCCTCCCCTCCTGCTCTTAACTTGGTGGCCTGGCCTTTAGCATCTGGTCTCTTTCCCATCAGCCTCCCTCCTAACTATAATACCAGCTTTCTGGACCCTGGTGCTGCCTTCTTCTGGGACCCTAATTTTCTGGGCTATGAGAAATGGGCTGCCCCTGGAGGCACCATAACTAGTCAAGGTAAAGGGGTAAGGCTTACCTCTCTCTTCCTGGATGTTGGATTTCTCGCACTGCCCTCCCTACTAGTCCTGAAAAAATTGTCCTGCTGTCCTCTGAGAACCCCAATAAGATGGGATCCTTGTCCTGTGTTTCTCCTGCTACTAATGAGCATTCTCTTTTCGCCCATTTCCACCGTCTACTATTTTCTGCTTTCCTTCAGAGCCATAGCCATGTGCTCCTGTGTGAAGATGCAGAAACACGAAGTGCCCTCCCTTCCCTCCCTTCCCCAGCGCTCTGCCTGGATCCAGCCTTCCTTACTGGGACCCTCTGCAGATACAGCCTGTGCTAGACCCTCGTGTAGGGTCATGGCTTACTATGTCCTCTCTCTGACACTGCCCTAGATACTCCCAAAAGTTGCTTTCAAATCCTTCCAGTATGGGGTCGCCCGAGTAGGCAA
>SJXQ01001199.1:426372-450059 GCA_006408695.1 Aepyceros melampus
GTGGATCCCCCGAGCCGGGTCAGGTTGCCGCAAGAGCCGCGCCGCGGGCAGATCCCCCTACCCTGAGCCCCGCGCGGGGGACGCCGGGCCTCTGGGCGCGGTCCGCCCGCCAGCTCACCTGGTAGATCATGACTTTAAAGTTGCGGCGCCTCAGCAGCTCGGCCTCGTTGACCTCCAGCTTCTTGATCTGGCCGGCCTGGCGCTCCAGGCTGCCGCGCACGGTCTTCACGTTGACGCTGACCTTGCGCACCTTCTCCAGCAACTTGCTCACGGTGTTGCTCGTGGTGGCGTGCGCCTTGCCCAGCTTGCTCAGCTCTCCTTGGATGCTCTGCACGGCGCCCTCCATCTCCGCCTGCCGTTCCTCCAGCTGAGCTTGGGTCAGTTGGATCTGGTCGACGGCGCCGATGATTTTGTCCAGAAGGCTCAGTACCAGCACGCCGTTCACCTGGTCTGATTTGATCAGCTCCTCAGAGCCGGCCCCTGACGGCTCCTCGGCCGCCGGAGCCCCCATGGTGGAGGACCCCTGGTCCCCGGCGTCGGGGTACCCGGAAAGCGGCTGCTCGATGATGTGGAGCTGGGTGTCCTCCATGGCTGCCCGGAGCCGTGCGGGGCCGGCCGAGTGGAGCTGAAGCGGGAGCGGGAGACCCGGAGAAGAGGAAGAGGAGAGAGAGCGCGGAGGAAACTCGAGCCACGTCCGTGCGCACCGGGATGGTGGCCAGAACTGTGGGGCGGGGGATCGGTGAGTTCCCCGGATCCCAGGCCAAACCCCGGAGTCTCGTCGCCCATTGGCTGGCCCGACCCCAGAAAGGGAGGGACCGGGGCAGAAGGGGAGACCGATGCTGGAGAAGGAGGGGCAGCCCAGGGGGACCCAAGAGCCGAACGCCCCACCCTTCCTAGGATGGTTGGAATAGTTGGAACGGGAGACCAGGGCCTCCGCTGGCAGCGGAGGCGGCGGGAGCGGGCCTGGGGCGGAGGAATGTGCGCTTGGGAGGGAAACAGGTCCTGGAGTGTTGCTCTGCTTTTCCCTCCCGTTTGTTTTCTCTCACCCGCAAACCCACCTCCGCCTTTTAAGTTCCAGAGCAGGTCATCAGGTGGGACAGGATATCCTGAAATTACGAGCAAACTATTGTTGTTTGCCGGTGTCCCGTTTTAGAGAGGGAAAGGATCTATGGCTTCCACAGCCTCTTCTAAGGGACCTCTGACTATTCACCCCATCAAGTTACCCAGCACTGTTCGAAAAAGCTTGAGGGGTCCTTTGCGAAGGAAGGGAAGAACTTCACACGTTACAACCACAGTGGTGGTGAGGGGCCTCCAAGCTCCTCTAGGTCCCTCTTAGAATTATCCTAACAGAGGAGGATAAAAATGGACAATAAAATAGAAACTAGAGCTTTTTGCTCATCTCTCTCTAAAATCCACCTTTCTCTGTGTTTCCGCATGCCCCAGAGGCCTGGCTGATGCTGAGCTCAGAGAGCAGGACAGGGAGTTCGCCCATCTCTCTGAAGCCCAGAGACTGTGGCGCTTTGCAGAAATATCAGGCCCCCAACTCCTCACTTGACAAACTGGAAACAGAGGGTCTGGAGAGGGCAAATGACTTGCCAGGAGGTTTGCCAGCAAGTTCACCTTAGCTTGGAGCTCAAACCAGGTGTCAGGACCCCTCTCTGGCGCTTGCCATCTTAGTGGCTACATCTTTCGCCAGCACAGAGAGGGGCAGATGCTGCCACCCGTTTGTGCCACTTGCCTGTCGACCTACAAATATATTTCCCACTATGGTGGGTACGAAGGAGCAGGCAGTTCTGAGCAGGATCAAGAAGTCCAGGAGACAATGCCCATTCTCCCAGTTTTACTCTCTAGCACAGCACTGGAGCAGTACCAGCCCCCTTTCCCCCAGAAAAGCTGCAAACCTTTTCCCTGGTTAGGAAACCAACCTTGGGTTTCCCCAGCTGGATCAATGATGATCTTGGCAAAAGGTCACTTCTCATCTGGCATGCATTATCATTAGGAAGAAAAATTGCATGCCCTATTAATCCCGTCAGAGAAGCCACCAACCTAGAAAGAAGCTGAGGAACTCCCTGTCTGGGATAGCCTGGAATCATCTGGAATAGTCCCAACAGCTATTGAACAGAATATTTCCCCTGACACTTCAGTTGCTGTTTCCACAGAAACAAGTGGCTTTTTTGTCTGAAATTCAAATAAAATGAACTTCTATATAAAATCACATGTATTTATATACTAGAACAGACAGATTACCTATTGATTTTAGAATTTAATTAAAAATGTGTTATAACACTTTAAGTTCCTTCCACTGAGAATTGACAAGACTTCTGGAGAGAAAGAAGAGTGACAGTAAGGAGACTAACTGGACCTTCATAAGGTTCTTATTTTTAAAAAATTGATTAGCTTTCATAGGTGACACATAAGATACAAATTGCAAATAGCACACAAAGAAATATAGTGAAAAGAAGTTTTCTTTCTATCCCTATCTGAAGCAAACTTAATTTCTGGTTCAGGAGACAACAATTATTATTTTCTTGTGGAATCTTCTCTAGGAAGTCTTTGCACATCACATATATATACATATATGTGTGTATATATATATGTATGTATATATATATATATATCAGCACTTTGCTTTTTGTCAGTTACTAATATATATCTTGGAGATTGTTCAGATCAGTACGAGAGAGGCCTTGTTTTACAATGTGCATGTGTGTGGTTAGTTGGTAAGTTGTGTCCAATTCCTTGTGACCCCATGGATTGTAGCCCACCAGACTCCTCTGTCCATGAGATTTTCCAGGCCAGAATACTGGAGTGGGTTGCCCTTTCCTTCTCCAGAGGATCTTCCTGACCCAGGGATTGAACTCATTGGCAGGTGGATTCTTTACCACTGAGTCACCTCGGAAGGGTGTACTATACTTATTTAACCAGTTGTCTATCAATGGACATATACAGATTACATTGGGGGATCCTGAAGAGAAGTTTTGGGGGATGATTTGTTTTTGTGGTTGCATGCATAAAAAGAATCAAGTCCATGCCCTCTGACTCCCATCAGGAAGGGATTTCTGGTCCTCAAAAAAGAATGTCCATATATTTGGATGAGTCCAATTATATCCCAGGGATATTCTAGTGAATATGTCTCTGACTCATTTGATGGCTCTTTGAGAATTTCGCGTTAAGAGCCCTCTTGCTGCTCGCCTGGATTTGCATCAGACAGGATGCTCTCCTGTTCCTCTTGTTACTAAATGTCAGCTAAATCCAACAGGGGGCGTGCTGAGCCTGGGTGCCCCAGCTTTATCAACACCGGCACTCAGAATGGGAGCCAAACAATCCTTCCCAGAGGAACTTCACTCCGTTTCAGTGAAAATAAGCAGTTTCTCTTCATTTGGAATCGTGTCCGGCCTGCCACAGCTTGCATTCAGGGTTGATGCTTTGCATTTTCCATTGCTCACTCTATTTGCTGAAAGGCACACTGTTCCATTGTGTGCTTTCAGCTGGTGAAGCAGTCTGGAAAAGGGATAGAGAGGTGGAAACAAACAACCCTTTGGCCCAGAAAAAGAACACCAGGATGCAACCCTGTCAGCAGCTGGAATCTCACAGCTTTCTCTCTCGTGTTGCTCTATCCATCCATCTGTTCAGCAAAGTGTGATCACTTGCCAGGAGCCAGCTACCGGGCTGGGGACTTCAAAAAAGCCCAGTCTCTCCTGTTGAGAAGCTCACAGGGTAGCAGGGGTGACAGATGCATAAATAGTTTCTGATACAAAGTGGAAGGTGCTCCAGCAACTCAGGGAAGGTTGTCTCCACTTCCTGAAAGAGTAGGGAAGGGTTTACAGGGTACAGCCTTCCATCCCTTTCCGACCCCCCCCTTTCTGCAGGGACATGAGGTGGGAGTTGGGGTAGTAGCCAGGCATTCTCTTATCAAGGTTCTGCCTTAAATCTTACCAGCTTACATTGAGGGAGCACCAACGAGGTGTGAGGGGTGCAACATGCAGTGTGTTCCCTTCCATTTTGGATACATGCTGGAGAATCCTAGGGAGACAATGTGCTCCGTTAATAATAAAGATTGGGATGAATGATGAATGATGTATCTTCACATCAGAGAAACCATCTCGAATGGAAAACCAGTCTTTAGCAGCTGGCTCACAGCTGCCACAGACAGCAGTAATGTTTTTCTCCCTAGACTTATAGGCACAATTCTTGCCCCTCTGACGTATATGAAAAGTGCCTATAATATTTACATATTTCTCTTCTTCAGAAATGCCTGAGACTTCCTTGGTGGTCCAGTGGTTAAGACTTCCCCTTCCAAGGCAAGGGGTGTGGATTTGATCCCTAGTCGGGGAGCCAAAATAAAAACATAGAACAGGAGCAATATTGTAACAGATGCAATGACTTTAAAAATGGTCCACAGAAAAAAAAAACCAAAAAAAAAACCCAAAAAAAATCCATTCTTTCTTTTCCTTCAAACTTTAATGTATAGGATAAGTTTCCTGAGCCAGAAAGCAATGAAAATTATTAATTAATTAATTATTGTTTATTTTATCCCTCTACCTTCAGCATGCACTGGTCTCTTAACCTAAAAATAAAAAAGCACACACAGACAAACCAACACTGCAGTCTTAATTGGTTTTACCTCCCTGACCTTCCAAAGTTGGGTCTGTTCATTGTCTCCTGTTCAGGTTCATTGTTTTCTAAAACTGCATATCCCTTACTCCCAGTTCAGTCCTTAAAAAATTTCTTCAGTTAATCCAAAAAGGTGCCTTCCTTTCTACTAAAAGAGTACTTAAAAATCACTAATAAACTCAGTATTCTACCAATTATCTCTTCTCTTCTAATTTTACTTGAACTCTCCACAACATTTAGCACTAGTGATCAATTTGCCATTAAGACTCTCCCTCTTGACCTTTGTGAAGCTGTATTATTATTATCTTTATAATTATACTATTTATTTATTTATTTTTTGGCCATGCTGGGTCTTCACTGCTGCCCAGGCTTTCCCTAGTTGTGGCGAGTAGAGGCTACTCTAGTTGTAGCGTACAGGCTTCTCACTGCAGTGGCTTCTCTTGCTGTGGAGCATGGGCTCTAGGCGTGTGAGCTTCAACAGTTGTGGCAAACAGCCTTAGTTGCTCTGCAGCATGTGGAATCTTCCCAAACCCAGGATCGAACCTGTGTCCCCTGCATTGGCAGATGGATTCTTAACCACTGGACCACCAGAGAAGTCCCTATTGTTTTTATTCACAGTATTTCTTGTCCTGTTTGCTTTTTTTTTTCCTTTCTCTCATAGTCTTAAAAAAAAATAGCTTTTAAAACTAGTTAAAAAATTAAAAAACAACAACCACTAGCTTTATGGCGATATAGCTCACAGACCATACAATTCACTTACTGAAAGCGTACAGTTTCAATGGGTTTTAGTGCATTCACAAAGGTGGTAACCATAATCAATTTTAGAATATTTTCATCACCGCTAAAATAATATGTCACTTAAAAAACAAATCTGTACTATGTAGAAAATAGATAACTAACGAGGCTATACGGCAGAGCACAAGGAACTCTACTTAATGCACAGTGGTGGGCTGAATGTGAAGGAAGTCCAAAAGAGAGGGACATTTGTGTATGTATGGCTGGTTCATTTTGCCATACAGTAGGAACCATCACAACATTGTAAAGCAACTATGCTCCAATAAAAATTTTTTTAAATCCAGAGTTAGTAAAGGCAGACTTTATTAGGAAGGATTTTTTACAGGGGAGAAAAGGGACTATAGGAGTCAGGGGTAGGGAGTCTGTTATAAAGAGAATGCCGTGACTACAAGATCAGCAAGTGTCTCGAGAGGTAGAGAGGGAAGTCAACAAGGCTGGAAAGAACCAGGATCAGGGAATGGGCTGGAAGGGTGGCATGATGTGAGAACGAGCAGAGAATGCTTTTTTCCTGAAGCCAGCCAGCCAGCCTCTCCGCAGGCCAGGCTGTATGTTGGTTCAGGCTGTGGCAACCCACTCCAATACTCTCGCCTGGAAAATCCCATGGACAGAGGAGCCTGGTAGCTACAGTCCATGGGGTTGCAAAGAGTTGGACGCGACTGAGCGACTTCACTTTCAGGCTGAGAGTGGGCCAAAGTCAAGGGTCTGGGAGGAGAGACTTAAGCAAAGTTCTGCTTATAAGCATTTTGTTCCAAGTGATCCAAGGGGACAAGCAGTTCATTTTATTTATTTATTTAATATATTTATTTGGCTGTACCAAATCTTTGTTGCAGCATGTGGCATCCAGTTCCCTGACTAGGGATCAGACTCTGGCTCCCTGCATTGGGAGCTTGGAATCTTAGGCACTGGACCTCCAGGGAAGTCCCACCAATGGTTCATTTTAATTATTTATAAGGCAAAGATGGGAATGTGCAAGGTCTTGTTCTTGACACAAATAAACAAGAGGGGCGTCAGTGAGTCAGAGGGAGAAGGGTGGTTCTTTGCAGACCACAAAAAGGGAGGCAGATTCCTTTAAGCCTCAGTGTTTTACAGGCTCACAGGACTCGGGTAAAATTAGTCACCCCAGACCCAAGAGCTGTTGCTCCCGAGTCCCTGATAGTCTATTTTATATTTAAAGATTTGCCTATTCTGGACACATATAAATGGAATCATAGAATACATAGACCTTTGTGTCTGGCTTCTTTCTTTTATAACATTTTTAAGCTTGACCCTTGTCATAGCATGTATCAATACTACATTCCTATCAATGGCTGAATCAAATCCTACTGTATAGATATGCTATATGTTTGTATGGATGTTTGGATTGTTTCCTTTTTTTTGGCTGTTATGAATAATTCTATGAAAACTCATGCTATTTTCTTTTCTATTTTTATTGTTATTCTATTTCTATGGTTTTCTATGCTATTTTTATTGTTATTTTCTTTTCTATTTCTATCGTTGTTAAGTTGCTAGGCTGTGTCCAATTTTTTGTGACCCCATGGACTGCAGCACACCAGGCTTTCCTGTCCTTCACTGTCTCCCGGAGTTTGCTCAAATTCATGTCCATTATTGTTATACTATTTTCTTAATGTAGATCTTTTTTCCTTTTTTAAAATATTTATTTATTTGGCTGCACTGGGTCTTAGTTTTGTGGCATGCAAACGCTTAGTGGCAGCTGTGGGACCTAGTACCCTGACCAGGGATTAAACCCAGGCCCCCTGCATTTGCAGGGCAGAGTCTTGGCCCCTGGACCACCAGGGAAGTCCCTTAATGTAGATGTTTAATGTGGAGTCTGCCTCCAGCCCTCTGTGCTGTCCCAGTCACTTTCCCTTTTTCCTTTTCATCTTCCTCTATGACTCTAAAATCAGTGGTCCTAAAATGGGGAGATAGTAATAAGATTTAAAGCCAGTGGCTGAGACCTCAACTCATCAGGATGGATGCTGTCATCTATTGTGTTAAAACAGTTGTGGGCCCTGATATGCCAGGCATCACCAGGGGTCCTAAATGTGTTGCTAAACCCCTTGAGGCCAGGCAAAGCAGTGGTTATTTTCCAGTATGTCTAAAACTATTTCAATATTTTAACAGTTGTCCTTGGGTTCTGACCTCTCTCCTAAATGCCTGACTCCCATCTTACACTGCTTACAGCCCTGTTTGGGTATGCCACCATCATCCCAACTCAACACTTACAAACTACAGTTTACTCTTTCCTCAAAAATCAGAATCCCTCATGATGTTCTGACTTCTGTCCATGTTACCATCATCCTCTCAATCACCAGAGTTTAAGACTTTGGAATTATGTTTAACTTCTCTCACTCCTTCACCTCCCAAGCCAACCAAAATCCCAAATCCTGCTTGTCCCTTCCCCATTACTCTTTTCCTGTCCTTCTCATTATCTGTCATGTCCAACTCTTTGTGACCCTATGGACTGTAGCCTGCCAGGCTCCTATGTCCAAGGGATTGGCCAAGCAAGAATACTGGAGTGGGTTGCCATTTCCTTCTCCAGGGAATCTTCCCAACCCAGAGATGGAACTGAGTCTCTTGTGTTTCCTGCATTGGCAGGTGGACTATTTACCCATGAACCACATGGGAAGCCCTGTAAAGATGTAGTACATCTTTATCCATTCCTGTCAATGGACATTTAGGTTGCTTGCATGTCTCGGGTATTGTAAACAGCACTGTGATGAGCATCAGGGTGTGTTATTCTTTCAAACTATGTTTTTCTCCAGGTATATACTCACCAGTGGGATTGCTGGATCATATGGTAGCTCTATTTTTAATTTTTTTTTCAGTTTGCATATCATTAGTTTATTATTAAAAAGAAACATCTCTTATTATTAAAGAGAAAATTATTTACATGATGAAAGATTTCGGAACTTCAGTGGAATGGGCAGCTTCACATGATGCCATTTCAATAGTGACTTATTTCAGTCTACATATTTCTCAAGAATGTCACCATCTCTAAATAAGAAATAATACTTGTCATCTAGAACTACTTTGGTGCTTCCATATTCTGGGAGAGAACTTTCTCTCTAACTGATTGAATCTCTCCTCCCTTTCCTTGAGAGCTGGGTCCAAAAGCTACTACTGTTGCTTGGAATACTTGTGTGATTTTTCTGGAATACCTTGTGATTTTTCTGGAAGCATAATGCCTCCCAGGTGGCATTAGTTGTAATGAACCCACCTGCCAATGCAGGAAACACAAGAGATGTAGGTTTAATCCCTGGGTTGGGAAGAGCTTCTGGAGTAGGAAATGGCAACCCGCTCCAGTATTCTTGCCTGGAACATTCCATGAACAGAGGAGCCTGGTGGACTACAGTCCATGGGGTCAAAAAGAGTCGGACATGACTGAGCACACACATGAGTGTGCGCATGCACACACATACACACACATGAGCTTAATCTGAGCTCCCAGCAAGTTAAAGAAAATAAAGCACCCTGACCAAGGTAACAGCAAAACTTTATCCCAGTTCAAGCTGAATTATAATACTGTCCACTTATCCAAAAAATATAGAGTAGGACTCCTGTTAATTTGATATTTGGTTAATTCTAATCTGATTAGAATAGTTACACATAATCTATTAGACTAAGAGAAATCCATATTGCACTAAACATCTGATGAACAGAATATTTATTCACAACTCTGTTTCCAAATTGGTGTGTGATTTCAAATGAATGACTTTCCTTCTCTTAGCTCTTCACCTCTCTTTTAGTTCTTTTTTTTTTTTCTCTCTCTTTTAGTTCTTAGTTTTTTCATCTGAAAGTGAAAAAATAGGAGTAGATGATTTCTAAGATTCCTTCCATTTCTGACATTCTATGACTGTAAATTCTAATCTCTGATAACTCAGACAACCTTTTGGGATCTTATAGTACTTTAAAAAAGTTTATTTTGAACATATATATGTGTATATATATATATATATATATTTTTTTTTTTTTTTGCTACTACTGGTGGCATTCAGGATATTAGTTCACCAACCAGGGATCAAACCTGCACGCCCTGCAGTGGAAGCAGATCCATATTGCACTAAACATCTGATGAACAGAATATTTATTCACAACTCTGTTTCCAAATTGGTGTGTGATTTCAAATGAATGACTTTCTTCTCTTAGCTCTTCACCTCTCTTTTAGTTCTTAGTTTTTTCATCTGAAAGTGAAAAAATAGGAGTAGATGATTTCTAAGATTCCTTCCATTTCTGACATTCTATGACTGTAAATTCTAATCTCTGATAACTCAGACAACCTTTTGGGATCTTATAGTACTTTAAAAAAGTTTATTTTGAACATATATATGTGTATATATATATATATATATATTTTTTTTTTTTTTTGCTACTACTGGTGGCATTCAGGATATTAGTTCACCAACCAGGGATCAAACCTGCACGCCCTGCAGTGGAAGCAGTCTTAACTACTGGACCACCAGGGAAGCCCCTGAACATCATTAATTCAGGCAAACATTTAGCAATACCAAGTGCCTATAAATTGCTATTTCTAGTGCTAGGAGTTGGGGAACCAAAGATGGAAAGACATGGTCCCTGCTATCCAGCATTTACGGTGCAATATGGGAGCTAGATATGTACCTCAACAATTACAATTTAGTGGAATAACTACTGTAAAAGGCAGCATTGCAAGAGTAATGAGAGCACAGGGGGGAAAGTGCTAACATTTACATGAGGGACACAGGAGACATTTCAGAGGAGCTGATCTGTGACTTGAAGAAGAAATTTGCCAAGCAGAAAAAGGTAGGTGGGGGTTGAGATTCTAAGTCAGAGGAAGATCTTGGTAAAGACATGAGTTTATGGCAAAATAGCTTATTAAGGCTGAAGGCTAAGGTATTTAGAGGCAGAGAGGCTAAACGTGGGCTAAGCAGGAAACATTGTTCAATCGCAGAGCATCCTGAAATCATGCTAAGATGTTTGGACTTTATCCTAAAAGACACTATTTAAGGACTTTAAACTAAAGAGGGAGAGGAACTGATTTGCATTTTAGAAAGAAAATTGATTTGAGGAAATGTAATTGATAGGACTGGAAAAGGTCAGTTTTCATTCCAATCCCAAACAAGGGCAATGCCAAAGAATGTTCAAACTACTGCATAATTGCACTCATTTCACATGTGAGCAAAGAATGCTCAAAATCCTTCAAGCTAGGCTTCAACAGTATGTGAACCAAGAACTTCCAGTTGTACAAGCGGGATTTAGAAAAGACAAAGGATCCAGAGATCAAATTGCCAATGTCTGTTGGATCATAGAAAGAGCAAGAGAATTCCAGAAAAACATCTGCTTCATTGACGGTCTAGGTTTGACTTTGACTGTGTGGATCACAACAAACTGTGGAAAATTCTTAAAGAGATGGGAATACCAGACCACCTAACCTGCCTCCTGAGAGACCTGTATGCAGGTCAAGAAGCAACAGAACCAGACATGTAACAATGGACTGGTTCAAAATTGGAAAGGACTTTGTCAAGGCTATTGTCAGGATATTGTCACCCTGCTTATTTAACTTGTATGCAGAGTACATCATGAAAAATGCTGGACTGGATGAATCCCAAGCTGATTGGAATCAAGATTTCAGGAGAAATATTAATAACCTCAGGTACGCAGATGGCAGAAAGTGAAGAGTAACTAAAGAGCTTCTTGATGAAGGTGAAAGAGGAGAGTGAAAAAGCTGGCTTAAAACTCAACATTTAAAAAAAAAAAAAACCAACATTGAAGAAACTAAGATCATGGGTTCTGGTCCCATCACTTCATGGCAAATATATGGGGAAAAAAATGGAAACAGTGACAGATTTTATTTTCTTGGGCTTCAAAATCACTGCAAACAGTGACTACAGCCATGAAATGAAAAGATGCTTACTCCTTGAAAGAAAAACTATGACAAACCTAGACAGCATATTAAAAAGCAGAGACATTACCTTTGCTGACAAAGGTCTGTCTAGTCAAAGGTCCATCTGGCTTTTCTAGTAATCATGTACGGATATGAGACTTGGGCCATAAAGAAGGCTGAGCACTGAAGAATTGATGCTTCCAAACTGTGATGCTGGAGAAGACTTTTGAAAGTCACGTGAACTGCAAGGAGATCGAACCAGTCATTCCTAAAGGAAATCAGTCCTGAATATTCATTGGAAGGACTGATGCTGAAGCTGAGCTCCAACTTTGGCCACCTGATGGGAAGAGCTGACTCACTGGAAAAGACCCTGATATTGTGAAGGATTGAGGGCAGGAGGAGAAGGGATCGACAGAGGATTGGATGGTTTGATGGCATTGTCAACTCAATGGACTTGAGTTTGAACAAACTCCAGGAGATAGTGAAGGATAGGGACGCCTAGTATACTGCAGTCCATGGGGTCCCAAAGAGTCAACACAACTGAGCAACTGAACAGCAGCAATTGATAGTTTGGAAGAGCCTGAGGCTAAAAGCAGGGAGATCTATCAGGAGGCGACGATGAGAGTCCCAGCAAGAGCTGATCATCTGAACTAAAGCAGTACCAGTACATAGAGGAAGAGAGCTGATGGGAGAACTCTGTAGGAGAGAAAATCAGTAGGGCTTGGTGTCTGATTGCATGGAGAAAATGAGGGAAAGGGAGGAGTCTAAAATATTACAATTTTCATTATTTAGAGTACAGATGTATAAACTATAGAAGATTGGATTAGATATGTACTAATCCTATTCTATTCCCTGGGAATCCATTTATTTTTTAACTGCAATATAGTTGTCTATTGTTCATACTGTTCATGGGGTTCTCAAGGCAGGAATACTGAAGTGGTTTGCCATTCCCTTCTCCAGTGGACCACATTTTGAACAGTATGAAAAGGCAAAAAGATAGCACACTGAAAGATGAACTCCCCAGGTCGGTAGGTGCCCAATATGCTACTGAAGATCAGTGGAGAAATAACTCCAGAAAGAATGAAGAGATGGAGCCAAAGCAAAAACAACACTCAGTTGTGGATGTCACTGGTGATGGAAGCAAAGTCTGATGCTATAAATAGCAATATTGCATAGGAACCTGGAATGTTAGGTCCATGAATCAAAGCAAATTGGAAGTGATTAAATAGGAGATGGCAAGAACGAACGTTGGTGTTTTAGGAATCAGCGAACTAAAATGGACTGGAATGGGTGAATTTAACTCGGATGACCATTATATCTACTACTGTGGGCAGGAATCCCTTAGAAGAAATGGAGTAGCCATCATAGTCAACAAAAGAGTCTGAAATGCAGTACTTGGATGCAGCCTCAAAAACGATAGAATGATTTGATCTCTGTTCGTTTCCAAGGCAAACCATTCAATATCACAATAATCCAAGTCTATGCCCCAACCAGTAATGCTGAAGAAGCTGAAATTGAATGGCTCTATGAAGACCTACAAGACCTTCTAGAATTAATACCCCCAAAAGATGTCCTTTTCATTATAGGGGACTGAAATGCAAAAGTAGGAAGTCAAGAAACACCTGGAGTAACACGCAAATTTGGTCTTGGAGTACAGAATGAACCAGGGCAAAGTCTAATAGAGTTCTACCAAGAGAATGCACTGGTCATAGCAAACACCCTCTTCCAACAACACAAGAGAAGACTCTACACATGGACATCACCAGATAGTCAATACCGAAATCAGATTGATTATATTCTTTGCAGCTAAAGATGGAGAAGCTCTATACAGTTAGCAAAAACAAGACAGGGAGCTGACTGTGGCTCAGATCATGAACTCCTTATTGCCAAATTCAGACTTAAATTGAAGAAAGTGGGGAAAACCACTAGACCATTCAGGTATGACCTAAATCAAATCCCTAATGATTATACAGTGGAAGTGAGAAATAGATTTAAGGGACTAGATCTGATAGAAAGAGTGCCTGATAAACTATGGACGGGGGTTCATGACATTGTACAGGAGACAGGGAGCAAGACCATCCCCAAGAAAAAGAAATGCAAAAGAGCCAAATGGCTGTCTGAGGAGGCCTTACAAATAGCTGTGAAAAGAGGAGAAGCAAAAACCAAAGGAGAAAAGGAAAGATATACCCATTTGAATGTAGAGTCCCAAAAAATAGCAAGGAGAGATAAGAAAGCCTTCCTCAGTGATCAGTGCAAAGAAATCGAGGAAGACAATAGAATGGGAAAGACTAGAGATCTCTTCAAGAAAATTGGAGATACCAAGGGAACATTTCATGCAAAGATGGGCTCAATAAAGGACAGAAATTGTATGGACCTAACAGAAGCAGAAGATATTAAGAAGAGGTGACAAGAATACACAGAAGAACTATACAAAAAAGATATTCACAACCCAGATAATCACAATGGTGCGATCACTCACCTAGAGCCAGATATCCTGGAATGTGAAGTCAAGTGGGCCTTAGGAAGCATCACTACAAACAAAGCTACTGGAGGTGATGGAATTCCAGTTGAACTATTTCAAATTCTGAAAGATGATGCTGTGAAAGTGCTGCATTCAATATGCCAGCAAATTTGGAAAACTCAGCAGTAGCCACAGGACTGGAAAAGGTCAGTTTTCATTCCAATCCCAAAGAAAGGCAATGCCAAAGAATGCTCAAACTACCACACAATTGCATTCATCTCACATGCTAGTAAAGTCATGCTCAAAATTCTCCAAGCCAGGCTTCAACAGTACATGAACCATGAAATTCCAGATGTTCAAGTTGGTTTTAGAAAAGGCTAAGGTCTTTTCTAAGGTTTAGAAAAGAAAAGTTTGGTTCAAAAGGTTTTTGAACCAGAGATCAAATTGCCAACATTTGCTGGATCATCGAGAAAGCAAGAGTTCCAGAAAAGCATCTATTTCTGCTGTATAGACTATGCCAAAGCCTTTGACTGTGTGGATCACAATAAACTGTGGAAAATTCTGAAAGAGATGAGAATACCAGACCACCTGACCTGCCTCTTGAAACAGGTATATGCAGGTCAGGAAGCAACAGTTAGAACTGGACATGGAACAGCAGATTGGTTCCAAATAGGAAAAGGAGTACGTCAAGGCTGTATATTGTCATCCTGCTTATTTAACTTATATGCAGGGTACATCATGAGAAATGCTGGACTGGAAGAAGCACAAGCTGGAATCAAGATTGCCGGGAGAAAAACCAATAACCTCAGATATGCAGATGACACCACCCTTATGGCAGAAAGTGAAGAAGAACTAAAGAGCCTCTTGATGAAAGTGAAAGAGGAGAGTGAAAAAGTTGGCTTAAAGCTCAATATTCAGAAAACAAAGATCATGGCATCTGGTGCTATTACTTCATGGCAAATAGATGGAGAAACAGTGGCAGACTTTATTTTGGGGGGCTCCAAAATCACTGCAGATGGTGATTGCAGCCATGAAATTAAAAGACGCTTACTACCTTGGAAGAAAAGTTATAACCAACCTATTAAAAAGCAGAGACATAACTTTGCCAACAAAGGTCCATCTAGTCAAGGCTATTGTTTTTCCAGTAGTCATGTATGGATGTGAGAGTTGGACTACAAAGAAAGCTGAGCGCCAAAGAATTGATGCTTTTGAACTGTGGTGTTGGAGAAGACTCTTGAGAGTCCCTTGGACTGCAAGGAGATCCAGCCAGTCTATCCTAAAGGAAGTCAGTCCTGGGTGTTCCTCGGAAGGACTGATGTTGAAGCTGAAGTTCCAATACTTTGGCCACCTGATGCAAAGAGCTGACTCATTTGAAAAGACCCTGATGCTGGGAAAGATTAAAGGCAGGAGGAGAAGGGGACGACAGAGGATGAGATGGTTGGATGGCATCACCAACTCAATGGACATGAGTTTGGGTAAACTCCGGGAGTTAGTGATGGACAGAGAGGCCTGGGGTGCTGCAGTCCATGGGGTAGCAAAGAATCGGACATGACTGAGCGACTGAACTGAACTGATAGTTGTATACAATATTATGTAAATTTCAGGTGTGCATCAGAGTGGCTCACAGTTTTTAAAGTTTTATATTCCATTATTCAGTTCAGTTCAGTTCAGTTCAGTTGTTCAGTCGAGTCCGACTCTTTGCGACCCCATGAATTGCAGCACGCCAGGCCTCCCTGTCCATCTATTGGTTATATTCCCTGTGTTATACAATACATGCTTGTAGCTTATTTCTTTTATACATAGTAGTTTGTAACTCTTAATCCCCAGCCCCCATCTTGCCCCTCCCCACTTCCTTCTCCCCACTGAAAACCACTAGCTTCCTCTCTTTATCTGTGTCTTTGTTGTTATATTCACTATTTTGTTCCATATTTTTAGATTCCACATATAAGTGATATCACACAGTATTTGTTTTTCTCTGACTTATTTTACTTAGCATAATACCCTCCAAGTTCATCCATGTTGTTGCAAATGGCACAATTTTATCCTTTTTATGGCTGAGTATTATTCCATTGTATATACGTACACCACATCTTATTCGTTCATTCATCTGTAGTTGGATACTTAGGTTGCTCCTTTTTTTTGTGGTTCAGTCGCTCAGTCGTGTCTAACTCTTTGCAACCCCTCAAACTGGAGCACACCAGGCTTCTCTGTCCATCACTATCTCCAAGTTTGCTCAAACTCAAGTCCAGTTGAGTCAGCGATGCCATCCAACCATCTCATCCTCTGTTGATCCCTTCTCCCCCTGTCCTCAATTTTTTTCAGCATCAGGGTCTTTTCCAGTGAGTCAGCTCTTCACATCAGGTGGCCAAAGTTTTGGAGTTTCAGCTTCAGCATCAGTCTTTCCAATGAATATTCCAGGTTGCTCCTGGAAATGCTTTTAAAAAGAAATTCCTGATGTTAATTTATTTATTTATTAACTAATCTCCTTCTTTATATAATAGTAAAGTAGTAGAAAAGCATTGTTAATTCCTTTTTCCAGTTATTTGATTTCAGGTAGTATATTAAATATGTTTAAAGTCATGAATTAACAATGATGCCAAACAAGCAAAAAAAACAAAAACAAAAAAACCTCCTCAGAAATCACTGTTGGAAAATACTAGATAACCAACTTATTATTCTGAAAACTGGAACTAAATTGAAATAACTAAGCATTTACCCTACCTTTTTTGTTTGAATTGTGCTTTAGGGTAAGCAAGTAGTTGGTGGGGGTAAGGTCTTATTTATAGAATTATTTCAGCTTATACATGAAGAAGGAATGATAGAATTAGAATACCACTGTTTTGTGTCCGCTAGTGAAATAATGATCTAGAAAATTATCTTTAACTTTTGGGCTCCAGAATCACTGCAGATGGTGACTGCAGCCATGAAATTAAAAGACGCTTACTCCTTGGAAGAAAAGTTATGACCAATAGATAGCATATTGGAAAGCAGAGACGTTACTTTGCCAACAAAGGTCACTGGGCTGGAAGAAGCACAAGCTGGAATCAAGATTGCCAGGAGAAATATCAATAACCTCAGATATGCAGATCACCACCCTTATGGCAGAAAGTGAAGAGGAACTAAAAAGCCTCTTGATGAAAGTGAAAGAGGAGAGTGAAAAAGTTGGCTTAAAACTCAACATTCTGAAAATGAATATCATGGTATCTGGTCCCATCACTTCATGGGAAATAGATGGGGAAACAGTGGAAACAGTGTCAGACTTTATTTTTTTGGGCTCCAAAATCACTGCAGATGGTGACTGCAGCCATGAAATTAAAAGACACTTACTCCTTGAAAGGAAAGCTGCGACCAACCTAGATAGCATATTAAAACGTAGAGACATTACTTTGCCAACAAAGGTCTGTCTAGTCAAGGCTATGGTTTTTCCAGTAGTCATGTATGGATGTGAGAGTTGGACTGTGAAGAAAGCTGAGCGCTGAAGAATTGATGCTTTTGAACTGTGGTGTTGGAGAAGACTCTTGAGAGTCCCTTGGACTGCAAGGAGATTCAACCAGTCCATTCTAAAGGAAATCAGTCCTGGGTAGTCATTGGAAGGAATGGTGCTAAAGCTGAAACTCCAGTCCTTTGGCCACATCATGAGAAGAGTTGACTCACTGGAAAAGTCCCTGATGCTGGAGGGATTGGGGGCAGGAGAAGGGGACGACCAAGGATGAGATGGCTGGATGTCATCACCGACTTGATGAACATGGGTTTGGGTGAACTCCGAGAGTTGGTGATGGACAGGGAGGCCTGGCATACTGCGATTCATGAGGTCACAAAATGTCGGACATGACTGAGTGACTGAACTGAACTGAGGCTTGCAATTTGGTCACAGATTGATGATGATATCAGTTTGCATCTGTCCTGGGATTGTAAATGGGAGACCCAAATTGCAGTCCTTGAAGTCTCACCCATGGAGTGGACACACTGCCTGGTACCCTTTCCCAACTGGGACTCCAGATGTGCTGTGACATGGGACTTCCCAGAGCTGATTGAGTCTGAATGTTGGTCAAAACCCAATTTGGTGATGTATCTTCTGCTCTATTTCTCCTTTCTTTTAATGTTAGTATATTGAAAGTAAGCTAGATAATTCTCTAATAAATATCTGTATTATTTATTTGTATGTAGCAAGTGGCTTATTTTGTTAACAAATCCTGTGAACCTGAAATGAAAGTGAAACTTTCTACAAAACAGATGCAGAGAGCTGACTCATTGGAAAGACCCTGATACTGGGAAAGATTGAGAGCAGGAGGAGAAGGGGGCAACAGAGGATGAGATGGTTGGCTGGTATCATTAACTTAATGGAGATGAGCTTGAGCAAACTCTGGTAGTTAAGGACAGGGAAGCCTGACATGCTGCCATCCATAGAGTCGCAGAGTCAGACATGACTGAGTGAGTGAAGAAAAACTGCTATAACAAATTATCACAAATCTGATGGCTTAAAACAATGCAAGTTTATTACTAATATCTTACAGGTTTAGATATTAGAATTCTGAGTCTCTCTGGAGCCAAAATCAAGATGTTGACATGGCTGCATTCCTTTCTTGAGATTCTAAATAAGACTCAATTTCTTTGCCTTTTCCAGCTTCTGGAGGCTGCACTCATTCCTTGGATCATTGTCCCCTTCCACTGCTACAAACAAGCAATAGCTGTTTGAGTTTTTCTTATGCTGCGTTACTCTGACACTGTGTTGCATCACTTCTGCTTCTCTCTTCTACATTTTAAGAGCATTTGTTCATCTCCCCACCTAAAAACCTGGAATCACATATGCAAAGTCCCTTTTGACATTTAAAAACATAGTCAAACTCGGATGTCTTTGGGGGCCTTTATTCTGTTAATACCTGTTTGCCTGCTCGGTAGCTCAGTCCTGTCCAACTTGTTGTGACCCCATGAGCTGTAGTCCACCAGGCTTCTCTGTCCATGGGATTTTCCAAGCAAGGAAAAGGGTTGTCATTTCCTCCTCTAGGGGATCTTCCCAACTCAGGGATTGAACCCACATCTCCTGTATTGGCAGGAAAATTCTTTACTGCTAAGCCACCTGGGAAGCCCCTTATTCTACCTACTACCTATATATTCCTTGTTATAAAGCCAAAAAAAAGGAAAATATCTAAATATTTAGGAATGTAAGAATATTTAAATGAATATAGTGCTATAACCTTCTCATCCTGCCCCAACATCTCAGAAAATGGCAAAGATAACCTCCTTTCCCTATGTCCATGAGATAACACATGGTAAGCATCACATTGCTTTCTAAATTGTGAATTTTTCTTGCTGTTTGTATTTTGGTAAGTCTTCTGGCTCCGTTATGATTCATACACCATTAACATACTGCCACATCTTTCCTGAAGTTCAGCCCAATAATTATGACTGTAATTGTTGGAACCAGGAATGGTTGAAGTAATAAACTTCCAAAGGTATGTGAATCTGGGCTTAATTACATCAGTTGATTAAGTTTAGAGGCAGAGCAGATCCCATCAGTATTTAAAAAATGAGACACAAGTAGTCCACAGTACAAATGGCAAAAGACTTATTAAAATTTACCTGTGGTCAATTTCTAAATTGTGAATTTTTCTTGCTGTTTGTATTTTGGTAAGTCTTCTGGCTCCGTTATGATTCATACACCATTAACATACTGCCACATCTTTCCTGAAGTTCAGCCCAATAATTATGACTGTAATTGTTGGAACCAGGAATGGTTGAAGTAATAAACTTCCAAAGGTATGTGAATCTGGGCTTAATTACATCAGTTGATTAAGTTTAGAGGCAGAGCAGATCCCATCAGTATTTAAAAAATGAGACACAAGTAGTCCACAGTACAAATGGCAAAAGACTTATTAAAATTTACCTGTGGTCACTTTGGTAGAAAAGGCTAGCCTAAATGACTGCTCTAACAGACCTTTTGGGGAAGAATGAGAAATATAAAAACTAACTGATTATCTGATTTCTTTTTGGAGCACATAAACAGAGAATATGATACTTTAAATTTGTGATTCAAGAGCTGATTAAAGGACCAAGGAAACCTCCCTAAAAGAATCTTATTTTACCTTAGCCCACTAATAAGAGAAGGGAATTTTTTCCTGTGTCTATGTCATAGTGTGTTGAAGGGGTCCATAAATATATCCAATGAATATCACCATGACTTTAAAACAAGGGTGAAAGCAGATATATTGATCAATTTGCAGCAGCATTATATAGGTTCTCCTCAACTGGCTCTGGTCCAAATGGAATGTAAACTAACTAAAAGCAATAAAATAATTATTGACTTTAATATCAAAAAGATGCAGAAGTGGTAATTTTGATAACTTTTTCACTCAATTTCCCTTTTTGGCCTCAGTAAATGTGGCTGGGTCTTGGACATTTTCACAAATTTAATTAGATAGCTTAAGTTGCATTTACTGTTGCAAATGAGGTCTGTTAATTCACTAAAGCAGTACATTGGCAGATACTTAGATACATTTGCTTTCATGAAGAGACACCAGTGCTACTTCATTGATTATTTCAGGGCTTTATAAATTTCTGTCTCTCTGTTGATATCTGCTTTGCAGGAACATTGATCATTTCATATATCTGCAGGACATAAAAATAATCTACTATATAGAGGACATAAGGCCTATAGATCCTGGTGAATATAAAGGGACAGGTACTCTAGAATACTTTAGATATACAGTTTGCCAAAGAAAAATGAAGGAACCTTCACCTTAGTGAAGTTTGGGGGGGGTGGGTAGTAGCCTGAATTATTTCAGGATAGCCCCAACTCAATCCAGAGAAGGCAATGGCACCCCACTCCAGTACTTTTTCACCTGGAAAATCCTATGGACAGAGGAGCCTGGTAGGCTTCAGACCATGGGGTTGCTAAGAGTCAGACACAACTGAGCAACTTCATTTTCACTTTTCACTTTTGTGCATTGGAGAAGGAAATGGCAACCCACTCTAGTGTTCTTGCCTGGAGAATGCCAGGGAAAGGGGAGCCTGGTGGGCTACCTTCTATGGGATTGCACTGAGTCAGACACGACTGAAGCGACTTAGCAGCAGCAGCCACCTCAATCAATTTGCATCTACTCTTCCTGTAAATGAAAATAGCACAATATTTGGTGAATCTATTAGGATTTGAGTAAGCCATATATCAGCTGGAGTTGGGCTCAAAGGAATAGCAAGAGGGCATCACTATAGATCCCGGAAACATTAAATATTTACAATTTTAAGTTTAGGACCTCAGAATTTTAATTAAAAAGGATAAGTTCGATGAGAAATTTAACTTGCAAAACTGACAAGATGAAAAAGAAAGTGTGAATAATCTATAACTACAAAAGCATTTGCAACTAGAAGTGAAAAAACGTTCTTACAATAAACATTTTCCCCAGATACTTTTCCCTAGAAAATTCTACCAAAGATTAGGAAAAATAAAATAAAATCCATCATACAGAAGCTCCTCTAAAGAGTATAAAGTTTCCAAATTTGGGTCAAGCAACAGCATTCCAGATGTGCTGAAACAGGGTAGCATCAGATAGTAGAGCAAAGTCAACAATTGAGAATCCAAAGAGTAGAGTGTGATGTCAAATAAATGAAGGAAGGAAGAATTTCAGGAGGTAAATGCTGAGCAGCATTTTCAACTGCTAGAGATACAGTGATGGAAATTAAGATTGAATATTGTCCTTTAGAGTCTGTAGTTACATCTGAACAGAGACATTCAACTTTTTTTCATGTGATCCATACTTAAAAGTATATTTTATATCCTGGTTCAGTACAACCATATACATATATAAAATAAAAATAATTCTCATATAACAATTATATATGCAGTGCACTATGATGCTCTTTAAGCATGTTATTCTAATTATGGCTGTGATACAGTCTGGTAAAATATATTGTTTCATAGTTCACTGAATACGCTTAGTGGAATAGTAGTACCAGAAGTAAACTACTCTGAGCTTACAGTGGGACATGCAAAGTCCCAAATAATGAGGCCATACAATTCTTTCAAGAAGTTTGACTGTGAAGATGAGAGGACGGTTGAAGCAATAGTGATTAGAAAATGTGAGTTTTCTTCATAATTGTTCATTTTGAGTAATTGCATGATTACTACAGTGGTAAAGAATGTGCCTGCCTACACAGGAGATGCAGAGTCAATCCCTGGATTGGACGGATCCCCCGGAGAAGGAAATGGCAACCCATGGCGATATTCTTGCCTGGGAAATCCCATGGACAGAGGAGCCTGGTGGGCTACAGTCCTTGGGGTCACAAAAAGTCAACACAACCAAGCGACTAAGTGACAACACGTAGATACTATATCAAATGGAGTAAATGCTTAAAAAAAAAAAAAAAAAACTCAACACCAGATAATATGACCCTATTTTAAAACTTCAATATATAAATTAAAATTGGCAGAGTTTGGTTAATTCCTTCCCCTAGAAATCTATGAAATGCTGCCAGAAGTAAATCATGTTCAAATACTACTGTAATACAAAGAATAATGAGATCAGTTTTGTGAGATAAAAATAAGTAAAGGACCAGCACATCCCTATAAGGACTCCAAGCAGATTTCCTCCAACTGGAATGTAGTATCAGAACATCAGCTAATTTGTATGTTTACAACATCCCTAGTATGAAAAATATTATGAAGCAATGACTTACTTTTCTTATCTTGACCTTGATTTTCTATCTCAACTGTAGTCACTTCCTGCCTACAAAGGAAAAAGATAATAATATGAGACACTCCAGTTCTCTGAAGCCAAAGTTGCACTTGAAAGAAATATTTCATTGCCCTTAACCTAAGCTCATTGCTAAATTTCTAGTTCAAAGATTAAATAAATTTAAATACTTGCTTACTCCCCTTTCAGAAAACCATGAAATATAGTTAATTAATGCTGTATTGTATAATTGAAATAAGCTCTCACATTTTAAAAAGGTAAATATGTGATATGATGGATGTTTTAATTACATCAGTGGGGCAATCCTTTCAAAATGTATATATAAATCATCAAGTACTCTTTAATTATCTTAAAACTTTGTCTTAAATTTTTATTTTTTAATTTTACTTCAATAAATGGGAAAAAAAAGGAAAACCACAGAAATCTAAGAAAAGAATGAAAAGTAGAGAACAAATTCCACAAATGCCAACATTTTATGAATTTATTGTATTTAGGAATTCCTAAATTGTTAGACCACATATATTGTGTATTAGCATATATATGAAAAGCATATGTGCAATATAGTGAAACTAGGAATGCCCCAAAGGACAATATTGAAATTCAATTTATTTCTTTGCTGTTTTAGATGAGTGAGGACATCTCTAAAGATAAATCGTAAGTTCTAGAAATTATAATTACAAACTTGCAGTGACAGACATTAAAAAGTATGGGCTAGTGATGAAAGAAATAGAGATTATCTCTACAGCCACACAATTCCACACCATATAACAAAGAAGAGACAAAGGTGGGGGGTGAAGTTGCCAACACAACTTTCCTTTTCCCAGACTCTTATACTTGAGGGACAAAATGGAATGACAAAGGATACAACCTATAATGATATTCCCAACTCAAAGAGGGTAATGCATACAAAAAAGAGATGTGCTCAGAGCAGAGGGAAGAAAATATTTAGTGAGGAGGCAATCTGAGACAACATACTAAAATCAAAGCCTGAGTCAGATTATCTCTCCTCTCCCCAAAAGTGAAAGTATTAGATGTTCAATCATGTTTGACTCTTTGTGACCCCGTGGACTATAGCTCACCAGGCTCCTCTGTCCATGGAATTCTCTGAGCAAGAATACTAGAGCAGGGAATATTCCTAACACAGGGATCAAACCCGTGTCTCTTGCATTCTACGCAGATCCTTTACCATCTGAGCCTCTAGGGAAGCACTCTCGCTAAACCAATGGACAAATACACACACTACTTTATCTCACAAATGACCTGCTTGCAC
>SJXQ01001199.1:450414-599616 GCA_006408695.1 Aepyceros melampus
TCTCTTATACACATCTAAAGTAAAATAGTATTAAAAGCATGGAAAGTAAAAAAACAAGCAGTACCATAAAAAACATACTTGAGACTAAAAAGTAAATGGTAGAAAATAAAGAGGTAAGAGTGATTAGAAAAAGAATGATAATTATGAAAAAAAGAAATCTTAATATCACATAATTGTTGTTTCAGGACATGAGAACCAAACAATTAAAACAAAAATATCCAAAGACATCTTTAAAAAATAACTCCTGAAATAAAGACTTGAATCTGAAAATTTATTTTGTGGGTGAAAAAAACACAAATCTTAGGAAACATTGATGTGTAATAGCTTCTGATCTTCAAGAGTAATGAATCCTGGAACATCCATGGGAAAACATTACAGATACAGAATGCAATCAGAACATTAGTTCAGACATCACAAGATATTTTCTACCTCTTCTCCAACTACAAAATGTAAAGGGGAGTTGCAAAGAGTCACAGTGAAGGCATAGCCACTTCACTATTTCTATATTTTCCTTTGTGCAGAGAAAGCATAGCTGAAACTTAGGAAATGACTGATTCTTCAAAAATTATTTCCTGTCACCAACCAACATCAGGGTATTCCTCTCCATCCCCCATACTTTTGCACTTTGTAAGACTAGAAAGAGTCATCTTAGAGACAGAAAAATAGTCCCTGAGATGAATGATTAGGAAAGGGGTTGAGTACAAAGATATGAAAAGCTCATGACTGATAAGCAAGTCATGGCATTTCTGTTAATCTAAGCAGTGGCAAGATATGAGTGTCCAGATATAGATTGCTTTTTCACTGCCTTTTTTTTTTTTTTTTCCATGAGTGTCCTGTCAGGGTTGGGCAACTGATAGGCACTAACAAGTTCAAGCAGTGGTTAGCGCCTTCACAAGCACTGGGTCTATAGAGGAAAATGGAATGTAAAAAGTCAAACTAACAATATAAAGTTACAAGTTAAAAGAAAAGCATAGAAAAATATGAATTGATGTTTTCAAATTGTGGTGCTGGAGAAGACTCTTAGAGTCCCTTGGACTGCAAGGAGATCAAACCAGTCAATCCCAAAGGAAGTAAATCTTGCATTTTCATTGGAAGGACTGACACTGAAGCTGAAGCTCCAATACTTTGGTCACCTGATGCAAAGAGCCGACTCATTGGAAAAGACCCTGATGCTGGAAAAGATGGAGGGCAGGAGGAAATGGGGGTGACAGAGGTTGGATGGCATCCTCGACTCAATGTATGTGAGTTTGAGTAAACTCCAGGGATAGTGAAGGACAGGGAAGCCTGGCGTGCTACAGTCCATGGGGTCACAAGGAGTCGGACACAACTGAGCAACTGAACAATAGCAGAATATAAAGAGAGGGGCAGTGTAGAAAATCAACATGGTATGGAAACAGCATTCTTACATAGTCTAGTCAAGGAGCTCATAGAAATCATAAGAGCCAGCATCTCCAGAAGAGATATCTTCTGTCACAAACAAGGAAAATGAAACCCATGTGCACTAGCAAAGCAGCGTGTGCCAGGGCCCTGAGGTGAAGAAGATTAGTGACATGAAGGATATGACTTCCTGGGAGAAAACAGGTGAGCATGCAGGGTGAGGAATGATATTGGAGATATACACAGGAGTCAATCTATACTAAGTTTTAGTCCATGGTGAAAAGTTTGGATTTTATTCTGGGTGTAATAGAAAAACATTGATGGGTTTTAAGGGAAAGGCATGATTAGATTTATATTTCCCCAAATCATTCTAAGTATGTGGAATAGGTTGGAAGTGTGGTCATTCCAAATAACCAACCAGAAACAAACATCCTTTATATCAGCTGTTCATTCATGCATTTGCATTATATAACTATTAAGAAACAAAATATGTGTACTAATGACCCAGTTTTCATGTTTAGAGTCTCCATCTATCATTCTGCCAAGTCTTAGAGGCAATCGCCAAAGAATTTTATCATTGTGGCTGTAAGAGGTCTAAGACAGGACATTAGCTCTCAGGGTACAGAGATTCTGGAAGTAAATCTCTGGGGAAAATACTCTGAAATGCGTGTTCTTACCGTTTTCCTTTCACGTCTGGGCTTACCTTCCCAAGGTCCTTTTGATTGTCTTTCAAGCAACTAGAAAACACACAAGAAAAAAAAGAAATTGTTAACCTCTTTCCAAATCTTTTTGTCTCCTTTTTTAGCTTTCCTTAATATTTTTCAAAAAATGGGATATAGTTGCCTTACAGTTTGTATTAATTTTTGCTGCACAGTGAACTGAATCATCCATATACATACATATCTTCCCCTTCTTGGACCTTCCCCAACCTGTATCCCACCCATCTAGGTCATCACAGAGCATTGAGCTGAGCACCCTCTGCTATACAGCAGGTTCTCACAATCTCTTTTACACATGATGGTATTTATATGTCAATCTCATCCCACTTTGCCCCGTACATGTCCACAGGTCCATTCTCTACATCTGCATCTGTATTCCTGCCCTACAAAAAGGTTCATCTATACCATTTTTCTAGATTCCACACATACATGTTAATGCATGGTATGTGTTTTTCTCTAATTCGTTCTGTATGATAGACTCTATGTCCATTCACGGGCTTCTCTGGTGGCTCAGAGGTTAAAGCGTCTGCCTCCAATGCGGGAGACCCGGGTTTGATCCCTGGGTTGGGAAGATCCCCTGGAGAAGGAAATGGCAATCCACTCCAGTATTCTTGCCTGGAGAATCCCATGGACAGAGAAGCCTAGTACATTACAGTCCATGGGGTCGCAAAGAGTCAGACACAACTGAGCGACTTCACCCTCACCTTCATGTCCATTCACATCTGTATAAATGACCCAGCTTTCTTTCTTTTTATGACTGAAAAATGTTTCACTCTATGATATCTTCTTTACCCACTCATCTGGATTTAGGTTGCTTCCATATCATGGCTATAGTAAATAGTACTATAAAGAACACTGAGGGGCATATGCCTTTTGAACTATGGTTTTTCAGAATATATGCCCTGGAGTGGGATTGCTGGGTTATATAATAGTTCTACCTTTAGTTTTTTAAGGAAATTCTGTACTGTTTCCATAGTAGCTATATCCATTTACTTTCCCACCAATAGTGCAAGAAGGTTCCCTTTTCTCCACACTCTCTCCAGCATTTGTTGTGTGTAGATTTTTTGAAGTGGCCATTCTGATTGGTGTGAGGTGATACCTCATTGTAGTTTTAAAATACATTTTTCTAATAATTAGTGATATTGAGCAATTTTTCATATGCCTCTTGGTCATCTGTATGTCTTTTTTGGAGAAATGTCTATTTAGGTCTTCCACCTATTGGAGTTTGTTGTTGTTGTTATTGAGCTCTTTGTATATTTTGGAGATTAATCCATTGTCAGTTGCTTCTTTTTCAAACATTTTCTTTTCTCCTGTTCCCAGAGTTGTCTTTCACCTCATTTATGGTTTTCTTTGCTATGCAAAAGCTTTTAAGTTTAATTAGGTCTCATTTGTTTATTTTTGTTTTTATTTTCATTACTCTAGATGGTCAAAAATGATCCTGCTGTGATTTATGTCAAAGAGTGTTCTTCCTATGTTTTCTTCTAAGAATTGCGTAGTGTCTGGTCTTATATTTCAGTTTTTAATCTATTTTGAGTTTATTTTTGTGTGTGGTATAAGGTTCTAATTTCATTCATTTACATGAAGCTGTCAAGGTTTCCAGGCACCACTTGTTGAAGAGTCTGTCTTTTGTCCACTGTATATTCTTGCTTCCTTTGTCATAGATTTGGTGCCCATAGGTGTGTGGGTATACCTCTGGGCTTTCTATCCTGTTCCATTGATCTATATTTCTGTTTTGTGCAAGTACTTTACTGGTTTAATTACTGCAGCTTTGTAGTGTAGTGGCTTAAGCAAACCTCAGGAGACAGGGAAGTCTGGCATACTGCAGTCCATGGGGTTGCAAAGAGTGGGACATGACTGAGCGACTGAACAACAGCAGCTGAAGTCAGGGAGCTTTATTCCTCTAGCTCCATTTTTCTTTCTCAAGATTACTTTGGACATTCGGGATCTTTCACCTTTCCATATACACTGCAACATTTTTCATCCTAATTCTCTAAAAATATTGTTGGTAATTTGATAAGGATTACATTGAATCTGTAGGTTGCTTTATGTAGCATAGTCATTTTTCACAACATTGATTCTTCCAACCCAAAAACATGGTATATTTTTCCATTTGTTAGGGTCATCTTTGATTTCTTTCATCATCAGTGTTGTCTTATTGGTTTATAAATACAGGTCTTTTGCCTCCTTGTGCTTGGTTAATTAGTTCTATTCAACTCTTTGCCACCCCATGGACTGTAGCCCACCAAGCTCCTCCGTCCATGAAATTTTCCAGTCAAGAATACTGAAGTGGCTTGCCATTTCTTACTCCAGCTTTCACCTCCATAGGCGAGTTTATTCCTAGGTATTTCACACTTTTTTGTTGCAATGATAAATGACATTGTTTCTCTTTCTGATCTTTCATTGTTAATGTATAAGAATTCAAGAGATGTCTGTGCATTAATTTTCTATCTTGTAGTTACCAAATTCATCAATTAGCTCTAGTAGTTTTCTGGTGGCATCTTTAGGATTTTTTTTATGTGGGGTATCATGTCATCTGCAAACAGTAACAGTTTTACTTCTTTTCCAACATGGATTCCTTTTATTTGTTTTTCTTTTCATATTGCCATGGCTAGCTCCTCCAAATTTATGTTGAATAACAGTGGTGAGAATGGACATCCTTGTCTTGTTCCTGATCTTAGAGGAAATACTTTCAGGTTTTTCACCAGTGAGAATGATGTTTGCTGTGGGTTTGCCATATATAGCCTTTGTTATGTTGAGATAGGTTCCCTCTATGCCCATTTTCTGGGTACTTTTTTTTTTTAATCACAAATGGGTGTCAAATTTTGTCAAAAGCTTTTATTGCACCTATGAGATGTTCATAGAGTTTTTATTTTTAATGTATTAACATGGTGTATTACGTTCATTGATTTGTATATATTGAAAAACCCTTGCATCCTTGGGATCAATCCCACTTGATCGTGGTACATGATGTTTCTAATCTGTTGTTGGATTCTGTTTACTAGTATTTTATTGAGATTTGCATCTATGTTCCTCACTGATATAGGTCTGTAATTTTCTTTTTCACGATATCTGGGTTTTATCACAGTGATGGTGGACTAGCGAGTGAATACACTTCTCTTACTGTTAAAAGACTGCTTTTCCTTTTTGTTAAAGTTTGTTTCCTTTGAAATTGACAGTCATAGATACAGAATGCAATTTGGAAATTGACCTGAAGCCAGACTTATGATGGAATAAAATTCTATAATCTGGATCCTTGATTCTCTCAGTTTAATTTTTTATAATCAGGAAAGCTTCAGGGCTTGGATTGATCATGACCTGGTATGCAAATTTCCTGAGTTCTCCAGAAGAGATAGGCCATGCCAAGAAGGTTGAAAGCCCCTTACAATGGACAAGTGCAGCCTCTCCAGTGAGTCCAGGTAGCATAAGCATGCTATATGTGTCTATGTAGAATACTAGGACTACTGATCCTGGCCCTCTGAGCCAGAGTAAGATTTTCTAAAGCCTTCTGTTTTGCCATTCACGTACATGTAGAGCAACATAGTCCTCACCCACATTCAGAGAAGTGTATGTTGTGCATATTACTCATGTTTATTCTCATTAATTAAAATCGTTATTATGAGAATCAGGCAAACACTGAATGATGAAGCTACAACCAGAGAAATCAGTGACTTGCATGATTATATAATGGTTACAGAATAATTCATCATAGACCAAAGCCTGTGATTCAGTTAATCAAATTTTTCACTCTGTGCATTGTACAAACATAGCATTTCTTGGAATAGTCTTTTCCCACTAGTATCAAATCCTCAAAAATAGTGTATTCTCTTGTTTCTACATAAAGGTTCATGTAAAATATCTCAGACTATGAGCCTCATACTTGCTTACTGACATTATTGAGAGAAGTCATTTCTTCAGTATTAGTGTTTAAAGTTCAAGAAACATTGTTAGATATTGACATACTGGACTACTAAGCAAAGAGAAGAGCTTGTTAAATACAAAGTAAATCAGATTTTCAGAAGAAGGGAACCTTTTCTTTGATTCTGATGTAGAGATTTCTGGATAGTATTCAAAAACTGTCAGATTTGGAAGTTATAATTACTTAATAGCATAGATTGTGAATCAGGAAAAATTTAATTTTGGTGTCCCCTATCTTCTGTTCTTCTTCTGTTCTTTTTCTGTTTCCCTAGAATCCAGTTTCTCATGATTTTATTTTTCCAATCTGATCAATGAAGATTCTCCTTGAGGTTTTCAATGATTCACTAATTTACCCTTCTCAGGGCTGTTTGTGCTTCAAAATTTAAAAAACAGGGTCATAGAGTTCCTAATTTAGAAGGCACTTAATTGGAATTCCATGTCACTAGAATTACTGTACATAAATAGGCATTTATGAATTATCATACATAAAGTAAAAGATTTTGTTTTAATCAAACAGAATTCAGATACCATTAGGCATTGATGATATACAAAGATTTGTTGGTTTGTTACTGATGAAACCTTTTAGATTTGCTTGTCTGAGATAATTTTATCTCACCTTCTATTCTAATTGAGTAGAATACCTTAGGTGCTAGACAGTATTTTTGATGAGTATATGTACATGCTCAGACGTGTCCAACTCTTTGTAACCTCAAGAACCATAGACTGTCAGAATTCCAGAAATTCATATATTTCTGCTCTATTGACTATACCAAAGCCTTTGACTATGTGGATCACAACAAACTGTGGAAAATTCTGAAAGAGAATGGGAATACTAGACCACCTGACATGCCTCCTGAGAAACCTGTATGCAGGTCAGGAAGCAACAGTTAGAACTGGACATAAAACAAGAGACTGGTTCCAAATTGGGAAAGGAGTACGTCAAGGCTGTATATTGTCACATTGCTTCTTTAACTTATATGCAGAGTACATCATGAGAAACGTTGGGCTGGAAGAAGGACAAGCTGAAATCAAGATTGCTGGGAGAAATATCAATAACCTCAGATATGCAGATGACACCAACCTTATGACAGAAAGTGAAGAATAACTAAAGAGCTTATTGATGAAAGTGAAAGAATAGAGTGAAAAGTCGGCTTAAAACTCAGTATTCATAAAACTAAGATCCCTGATGGAATATAAGTGAGCATAATAAAGAACATTTATGAGAAATTCACAGCTAACATCATACTCAATGGTGAAAAGATGAAAGCTGTTTCTCTAAATTTAGGAACAAGGCAAGAATGCTCATTCTTGCCACTTCTATTTAACATAGTATTGGAAACTCTAGCCAAAGCAAATAGGTAAGAAAAAGAAATAAAATACATTTATATTAAATAAGAAGAAGTAAAACTGCTCCTATTTACAATACTTTATATAGAAAACCCTAATGTCTCCAAAAAGTCTATTAAAATAAATAAATTCCTCATAATTTCAGGATATAAGATTAATACTCAGAAATCTTTTGTGTTTCTGTACACTAATACCTATTCTCAAAAAGAGAAAGTTTTAAAAAACTATCTTGTTTAAAAGTGAATCAAAAAGAATTAAAATATCTGGGAATAAATTTAACCAAGATGGTGAAATATTTATACTAAGAAAATTATACAACATTCATGAAAGAAATTGAAGATGATACAAAGAAATTGAAATCTATACTGTGATTTTGTATTAGCATAATTAATATTGTTAAAATGAGCATTATAATCAAAACAATCTACAGATTTAATGCAATCTCTATCAAAATACCCATGACTTTTTTCACATAACTAAAACAAAGAATCCTAAAATTTATATGGAACCACAAAAGACCCAGAATTTCTAAAGCTCTCTTGAGAAAAAAGAACAAAGCAGGAAGTACCACTTTCAGAGTATACTACTTATATACAGTAATCAAAACAGGTTGGTCCTGGCACAAAAAAAGAAAAAGACACATAGGTCAAACAGAAAAGAGAATCTAGAAATAAATTTATGTATCTATAGCCAGCTAATCACTGGCAAGAACATACCAATAGATAAAACAGTCTCTTCAACAAATTTTCCTGGTAAAAAAAGGACAGTTACATGTAAAACAGTGATATTAGAAAAATTTCTCACATTGTACTAAAAAAAAATGCAAAATGATTTAAAGACCTAATTGTAAGATTTGTAACCATAAATTTCTAAAAATATATATATAGGCAAACACTCTTTGACATGTTATAGCAACATTTTTTGCCAAAATAAATAAAAGCAAAAATAAACAAATTTGATTTGATTAAACTTAAACATTTTGCACAACAAAGGAAATCATTTATAAAATGGAAATACAACCTAAAGAATGGGATAAAATATTTGCAAAAGCTGAGCTCAGTTAAAGGCTAATATCCAAAATATATAGATACTTCATACAACTCACTATCAACCCAAACAACCCAACCAAAAAAATGGGCCTGAATAGACATTTCTTCAAAGAGATACAGATGGCTAACAGACAAATGGAAAGATGCTCAACATCATAAATTATTAGATAAACATAATTCAAAACATCATTGAGGTATCATCTTACACCTGTCAAATGACCATTAAGAAAAAAACTGTAAACAACAAAAGTTGGAAAGGATGTGGAGAAAAGTGGACCCTTGTACACTGTTGGTAGAAAGGCAAATTGGTACAATCACTATGAAAAACAGTATGGAGACTCCTCAAAAAACTAAAAATAGAACTACATATGATCCAGAAATTCTACTCCTTGATATTACATTTAGAGAAAACAAGAACATGTGTGCAAAAGACAAGAACATGTATGCAAAAGACACAAGATGCTGTATGCTGTGTACATACAATATCACTATTTACAATAGCCAAGATATGGAAACAGCCTAAGTTTTCATCAACAAATAAATGGATATAGAAGACATGAGATGTGTATGTGTAATACACAATATTAACATTACTCAGTCTTTAAAAAAGATTGAATTTGCTGATACATGGATGGATCTACCAAAACAATGGAAACAGTGACAGACTTTATTTTCTTGGGCTCTAAAATCACTGTGGATGGTGACTGTAGCCATGAAATTAAAAGATGCTTGCTCCTTGGAAGAAAAGCAATGACAAACCTAGATAGCATATTTCTCCAAAGAAGACATACGATGGCTAACAAACACATGAAAAGATGCTCAACATCACTCATTATCAGAGAAATGCAAATCAAAACCACAATGAGGTACCATTTCACACCAGTCAGAATGGCTGCGATCCAAAAGTCAACAAGCAATAAATGCTGGAGAGGGTGTGGAGAAAAGGGAACCCTCTTACACTGTTGGTGGGAATGGAAATTAGTACAGCCACTATGGAGAACAATGTGGAGATTCCTTAAAAAATTAAAAATTCCTTAAAAAAATAAGGCAAATAGAACTGCCCTATGATCCAGCAATCCCACTGCTGGGCATACACACTGAGGAAACCAGAATTGAAAGAGACACGTGTACCCCAATGTTCATCGCAGCACTGTTTATAATAGCCAGGACATGGAAGCAACCTAGATGTCCATCAGCAGATGAATGGATAAGAAAGCTGTGGTACATATACACAATGGAGTATTACTCAGCTATTAAAAAGAATACATTTGAATCAGTTCNTACCCCAATGTTCATCGCAGCACTGTTTATAATAGCCAGGACATGGAAGCAACCTAGATGTCCATCAGCAGATGAATGGATAAGAAAGCTGTGGTACATATACACAATGGAGTATTACTCAGCCATTAAAAAGAATACATTTGAATCAGTTCTAATGAGGTGGATGAAGCTGGAGCCAATTATACAGAGTGAAGTAAGCCAGAAAGAAAAACACCAATACAGTATACTTACACATATATATGGAATTTAGAAAGATGATAATGATAAACCTGTACATGAGACAGCAAAAGAGACACAGATGTATAGAACAGCCTTTTGGACTCTGTGGGAGAGGGAGAGGGAGAGGGTGGGATGATTTGGGAGAGTGGCAGTGTAACATGTATGATATCCTAAGTGAAACGAATCGCTGGTCTAGGTTTGATGCAGGATGCAGGATGCTTGGGACTGATGCACGGGGATAATCCAGAGAGATGGTGTGGGGTGGGAGCAGGGAGGTGGGGGTCGGGATTGGGAGTTCATGTACACTCGTGGCTGATTCATGTCGATGTGTAGCAAAACAAACTAAAAAATAAAAATTAATTAAAAAATAAAAATAAAAATGAAATAAAATAAAATAAAGAGACATTACTTTGCCTACAAAAGTCTGTGTAATCAAAGCTATAGTTTTTCCAGTAGTCATGTACAGATGTGAAAGCTAGACTAAAAAAGACTGATAACCAAAAAATTGATGCCTTTGAATTGTACTGGAGGAGATCCTTGAGAGCCCTTTGGACAGCATGGAGATCAAACCAATCAACCCTAAAGGAAAACAACCCTGACTATTCATTGGAAGGACTAATGCTGATGCTGAAACTGAAGCTCCAATACTTTGGCCACCTGATGAGAAGAGCCAACTCATTGGAAAAGATCCTAATGCTGAGAAAGATTGAAGGTAGGAAAGGGGATGACAGAGGACTAAATGGTTGGATGGCACCATCAACCACTGAAGCAATTGAACCAATGAACATGAGTTTGAGCACACTCCAGGAGATGATGAAGGACAGGGAAGCCTGCTATGCTGCAGGGGGCCCATGGGGTCTCAAAGAGTCAAACATGACTGAGCAACTGAACAACAACAACAAAGTAAGTCAGATAAAGACATAATGTTTGATATCACTTATATATGGAATCTAAAATATAATGCAAATGAATATATGCAAAAGATATTCACAGATCTAGAAAACAAACCAGTGTTTGCCAAAAGGGACAGGAAAAGAAGGAAGGGCATATTAGAGATATGAGGTTAAGAGAGACAAACTACTATTATAAATAGATAACCAACAAGAAGATACTGTATACACTGGAATTATAGCCATTTTCCTATAACAATTTTGGATAGAGTATAACCTGTAAAAATGCTGAATCAGTATGTTGTACGTTTGAAATTAATAAAGTATTAGAAGTCAAATATACTTTAATAAAAATAATAAAGTTTAAAAAAATCAGAAAAAGCACATGACAATCAACTTGGTGTTATCCCAGACAGAGTATCAATACAAATAACCAAGACATGGAAGCAACCTAAATGTTCCTTGACAGATGAATAGATAAAGAAGATGCAGTATATATATTCAATTACTCAGCCATTAAAAATGATGTCATTTGCAGCAACATAGATGGACTTACAGATTGTTATCCTGAGTGAAGACAAATATTGTATGATATTGCTTATATATAAAATCTAAATAAAATGATACAAATGAACTTACAAAACAAAAACAGATTCCCAGACCTACAGAGCAAACTTATAGTTAGCAGAGGGAAACAGTCTAGGGGAGGGATACATTAAAAGTTTGGGACTGACATGTACATATTGCTGTATTTTAAATGGATAACCAACAGGACCTACTGTATAGCAAACGGAACTCTGCTCAATATTATGTAAAAACCTACATGGGAAAGAGGAGAGTGAAAAAGTTGGCTTAAAGCTCAACAATACAGAAAACTAAGATCATGGCATCCAGTCCCATCACTTCATGGCAAATAGATGGGGAAAGAGTGGAAACAGTGGCTGACTTTAATTTGGGGGGCTCTAAAATCACTGCAGATGGTGATTGCAGCCAGGAAATTAAAAGATGCTTACTCCTTGGAAGGAAAGTTATGACCAACCTAGACAGCATAGTAAAAAGCAGAGACATCTCTTTGTCAACAAAAGTCTGTCTAGTCAAGGCTATGGTTTTTCCAGTGGTCATGTATGGATGTGAGAGTTGGACTATAAAGAAAGCTGAGCACTGAAGAATTGATGCTTTTGAACTGTGGTGTTGGAGAAGACTCTTGAGAGTCCCTTGGACTACAAGGAGATCCAACCAGTCCATCCTAAGGAAATCAGTCCTGAGTGTTCATTGGAAGGACTGATGTTGAAGCTGAAACTCCAATACTTTGGCCACTTGATGTGAAGAGCTGGCTCATTTGAAAAGACCCTGATGCTGGGAAAGATTGAGGGCAGGAGGAGAGGGGATGACAGAGGATGAGATGGTTGGATGGCATCACTGACTCAATGGACATGGGTTTGGGTGGACTCCAGTGTTGGTGATGAACAGGGAGGTCTAGCATGCTGCAGTTCATGGGGTTGCAAAGAGTCAGACACAACTGAGCGACTGAACTGAACTGAGCTGACATGGGAAAATCATTTGAAAAAGAATAGTTACATGAATATGTATAACTTAATCACTTTGCTGTTCACCTACAACTAATATGATATTACTAATCAAGTTCAAATTAAAATTAAAAGTTTAAAAAAAGAACCATATTATCAACTATTTGAACTTCAATGCCTTTGTAACTTGTACTATATTTTTCACTTAGCTTGTATTAATCTGCTAACAGAAAAATTATAAGCTTAAGCAAATAGATTTTTATTTGTTCACTACTTGTGCATTTTTCTGGAAATAATTAGATACATTTACAGATATTGGGTTGAGACATTCAGGGGTGTTATCTGCTGACACACTGTTACTTTTGCCATGCCTACATTTTTGGTGTCACTATCATGCTTGTCTTGTTATTATCACAACCTCAGACATCATGTCCATGTTCAAAGTAATTATAAAAGGGAAAGTAGATGCTAATTATGCTGAACATATTTATTAGAAAAGAAAAAGATTTCATAGGAAGCTCCAGGTCATCTCATTGAACATCTAATGATATGCCTACCTAGAAGGGATATTAGAGCTGCTTATATTGCTAAAATAAATAAAATCAAAATTATATTAGCAAGGAATCTTGAGGAATGGATACGGGTCATTGCAACTTACAGTGTTTCCAATTCACTAATAGAGAAAAAAACACAAGGAAAAAAGCCTTTCCTAATCATTTCCTATTACTTGTTAACAATCTGTCTTATCACAAGCCCAAAGTTTACTTAGACACTGCTAAGACAGGACAGTAAAGTCAGTAACTTAATACAGTTCTGAATTGATAATGAATTTTATGTTCATTGTTTGCTTTCTCACTACCATCTCTGTTCATCAAACACTGATTGCTTTCAGAACTCTAAGCCATTAATTTTTAAAAAATGAAAGAAACCTATTAACATATTTACCATCTTAGAAATCTAAACAAAAAATTTAAAGGTTATCTCAACAATTTCAAAAATTCATTTGATACTATTTCAGTTCAGTTCAGTCACTCAGTCGTGTCCGACCCTTTGCGACCCCATGAATCACAGCATGCCAGGCCTCCCTGTCCATCACCAACTCCAGGAGTTCACCCAGACTCACGTCCATTGAGTCCGTGATGCCATCCAGCCATTTCATCCTCGGTCGTCCCCTTCTCCTCCTGCCCCCAATCCCTCCCAGCATCAGAGTCTTTTCCAATGAGTCAACCCTTCGCATAAGGTGGCCAAAGTACTGGAGCTTCAGTTTTAACATCATTCCTTCCAAAGAAATCCCAGGGTTGATCTCCTTCAGAATGGACTGGTTGGATCTCCTTGCAGTCCAAGGGACCCTCAAGAGTCTTCTCCAACACCACAGTTCAAAAGCATCAATTCTTCGGCGCTCAGCCTTCTTCACAGTCCAACTCTCACATCCATACATGACCACAGGAAAAGCCATAGCCTTGACTAGACGGACCTTAGTCGGCAAAGTAATGTCTCTGCTTTTGAATATACTATTTAGCCACATTAATAATAAAAATTCTCATAAAATGTATTATAAGTTGGAACTTCTTTATTTTGATAAAAGAAATAGAAGTCTTTTTTGTAGTTTATATATTAACTATATGTAGTTTATATATTAACTGTATGTAAAACCCAGTAGCATTAACTTAACAAGCCATTAAATGACAAAGTTAGCAAGACTGGTAGACACAAAATGATCTTACAAAATTCAATAGCATTTTAACACTAGGCTAGAGTATAATGTACTTATATGATATTATAAATAGTACCTAGAAATCAACCTAAACAAAGAATGCAAGAAAAACCAAAATTACAACTCTTTTAGAATACACTAAAATTTTGAATAAAATTACACACAATTGTTTTGACTGGAATAGTGGTTGCATCAGCATAGCTTTTTGTCCTGAAATTAATCTATATAGCCAATGTTATCCCAATCAAAATTTAAGCTGACACTTTTGATTAACTCAAATAATTTAGTTTTTAATATATGTGAAAGGTAAAAGTCCTCAAAAAGTTAAATCAGTTTTGAAGTGAAGAACAAAGAGGGCATGTTCTGAGCATAGTTAATGGGCATTGTTAATATCTATTCCATCTTCTTTCTGGAAAAAGGAAAGTGATGACTGCCTTCCTCAGAATCATTTGCCACCAATATTAAAGCTGCAAATTATATGCTGCTCAAAGTGTGAAGAGGCCTTTCGGTGGCTTTTCCTCCAAAAGTCAGATTCACAGACAAGAAGTTTTTGTGCATCAGCCTTCTGGTGTCCATTCTCAGGCCTCATAGACAGTACTGGTGGGGAAATTTTTTATGTAGAATCACCCTAAAAACCTCTTAGGCAGGATAGCTTGGTCAACTTTGTAGGGTAAATGTATGTTTATAAAGAGGCCCAGGCGGAAAGCCACAACTACAGCCATTCCAGTGATTTTGTAAGTACCAAATTCTTTACATTAAAATCCATCCTACTAAAATCATTCTGCTGTGGTTTATACTTATTATATCAAACCTCTGTGATGTTATAGAGAATAACATCACACCAGATATCAAGTCTTACTACAAAGTCATAATAATAAAGTCTATATGCTGCTAGTAAAGAAATACAAGACATAAACTAATCATATGTAGACACTTCATATATAATACAGAAGTAATTATAGATCAACGAGAAAAGAATAGACCTTCTAGTAATTGAAGTTTCAAAATCTGGGTCATTTTTTTGAGAGGAAAAAAAGCAAAATCCCTAACTTAATCCATTTACTAATAGAGATCAAGATCTAATGAAGAAAATCAGTACAAGAAAATTCAGAATAATAGCTTTGCTACATAAAAATGGGAGAAAACTTCTTCCTAAGGAATTGCCCAAGAAAAAACAAAACATATATCCACAAAAGCATTTAAATATGAATATTTATAGTAGCTTTATTCTTTAAAACCCAAAATAGGAAGTAAGTCGAATACTATGAATAGAAGAATGCATAATCATACTCTTGTGTACTGGCACCTAAACATACTCTGGAATATTCAGCAACAAAAAAGAATGAACTTTTGTCACATGCAACAGTATGGATGAATCTCTTCATTAATGTTGACTGAAAAGCAAACACAAAAAAGTACATATTTTATGAGCTCATTTGTAAAAAAAAAAAAAAATGGAAATAGAAGAGTACTTTGAGGTGATTGAGAAGAGGCATGAGGAAAATTTCTGGGATGATGAAAAGTGATATGTCATGATTGGGGTGTTCTATAGGTATACACATATTCTATGACTATATACATGTTCTATAGATATATACTACGTTCCATAGGTATAAACATTTGTAAAACTCAACAAGTGTTACACTTAAAATTTGCTCATTTTGCCATATGCAATTTTTGCCTTAATACAGAAATCAACTAAAGGAAAATTATCTTAAAAGAACCAAACCACAAACCATGAGGCAAAAACTTGACAAATTTTATTACATCAACATTTAGGACTTCAGGCATTAATAAATAAAAATGAAGCAAGTAGATAGATGCCTGGTAAGATTAGATATTTGTTATGGCTAACAAACTTCAATCAGTCTCCTGAACCTCTTCCTAGTCCTATATCTGTGCACTTCTCTATAAAATCCAATTTTAGTAAAAATCTTGCCAAGATGCTCTAACTAGAACCCCACCAAGCTTCTCATCCTCCACCATCCACCAAGAGATTTCTGATCATCATGGCCTGTCTTCAACAAGAGTTCTGTTAGGTCGGTTGAGCCAGAACCATTTTTAACCCTATTTCCTCTTAGTAAATTTTCAACCACTGCCCCTACCCTGTTCCTTGACTGTAAATTCTTTCAGCCCTATCTCTCTCCCCAGCTATAAAATCAAGTCTTCCTTGCCATCTTTAACAAGTGTCATTACTTTTTTCTTTAACCTGGCTAACACTCAGGAGGTGAGGCTATAATATTCAAAAGGTATTTGTTAATCCACAAGAATTCAAGAAACCAAAGAGGGGGAGGGGGGAAAGATGAGCAAAAAAGTTTCTGTTTGTTTGGGTATTTTGTTTTGCTTTAATTTATTTCTGAGGACAATAGCTTTACAATAATATGTTGATTTCTGCTGTACAACAATGTGAATAAGCCGTAAGTATACACATATCCTCTCCCTGTTGAGCCTCCCTAACACCCAACTCCTCAATTCCCAGACCATCACAGAGTACCATGTGTAAAAAAGCTAGCTAGTGGGAAGCAGCTATGTAGCACAGGGAACTCAGCTTGCTGCTCTAGGAGCAGAGGCTTTGGATAGTAAACATTTAAAAGAAGCTTCAGAGCCTAAGAAGCACCTGAATAGATACACAAAGTCACCAATAAACAATAAGAGAAATGAAAATTAAAATAACAATTGTTTACAAATTTACATTTAAAATATATGGCAAAATTAGAAAACATGCATTTTTCAAGTATAGGAACAGATGTGAAGAACCGAAAACTCCAGAAAGGGAGAGTAGAAGGTGTAGCCTCCTGGTAGAGAAATGGGGTATATTCCAGGTCACTTCTTCCAAAGGGATATAAGAGGTATGTTTTAGATATTCACAGCAGGACTTTGGTAGGTGGGTTGGCAATGAATGGAGAGTGTGAAGCAAGTGCAGATACAAAGTTACAAGGCAGATACACTCACTCGAATAAATATAGATCTCAAAGATATTGAGTATAGAAGAAAACAGACTTAGTTGATATTAAGTTATTGTTTGTATCTATTAATGTTTAAAAGACTCAGATCCAAACACTCTAAGGATACAGATGAAATAAATTAAAATTGGTACTTATGGGAAGAGGAATGAGATTGGAATTAGGGAGGAAGGAGAAAACGTAGTAAGAATGGTCTCACATAGGTGCTCAATGGTAAAGACTCTGCTTGTCAATGTAGGAGATATGGATTTGATTCTCAAGTTGGGAAGATCCCCTGGAAAAGGAAGGACAACTCACTCCAATATTCTTGCCTGGGAAATCTCAAGGACAGAGGAGACTGGCAGGCTACAGTCCACAAAGTCGTAAAAGAGTCAGACACCACTGAGTGACTAAACAAGAAGATACCACTTCTTAGTCTCCTGTTAGTGGTGATTCCTTGGTTCCTTTCTCTGCTTTTAAAGCACCTGCCACTTTATTAGAACCTAGAGGAAAATAGCAATGCAAAATACTTTTCAGTGGTCCCAAAGAGTAGTTTGTTTTGAAAATCTTTAACACATTCTTTTTATTTTTTGCATAGCAGAAAAGCATCACCAAGAGTCATCAAATTCTACACTTAATTATTAACTAATGAGAAGAAAGAGAAAAAAACCACATGATCATCTACACATGAAAACTCATCTGCTTCAAAGTCAGGTACTTCAGTCTCTGATGCCTGGCTAAGCACTTGACCCTAAACACAATTTTAAAAGCAAGAGCAGAATGATGAGATGATAAATGAATTTCCTCTTAAGGTACATTTTCCTTTTCTTTAGTCGATTTACTACCTCCCCCTTCTGAATACAGAGGCATACTAAAGTCTTATTCTCTGGGGAATATCCAAGCTTTTAATTTGGTTGCTTTAGCCCTGAGCAGGAATGTAAAAATTCTTCATAAACAATTATGGAGATCTGGTTATAAAATTCTGTCCAAAATGTAAGTTCTAAATCCATGTTGCCTGAGGAAATATGGACTGGGCCTAATTCTGTTCCGTTCCATTCCGTTCAGTCTCTCAGTCGTGTCCGACTCTTTGCGACCCCATGAATCGCAGCACGCCAGGCCTGCCTGTCCATCACCAACTCCCTCAGTTCACTCAGACTCAGGTCCATTGAGTCCGTGATGCCATCCAGCCATCTCATCCTCGTCGTCCCCTTCTCCTCCTGCCCCCAATCCCTCCCAGCATCAGGGTCTTTCCCAATGAGTCAGCTCTTCGCATGAGGTGGCCAAAGTACTGGAGCTTCAGTTTTAACATCATTCCTTCCAAAGAAATCCCAGGGTTGATCTCCTTCAGAATGGACTGGTTGGATCTCCTTGCAGTCCAAGGGACTCTCAAGACTCTTCTCCAACATCACAGTTCAAAAGCATCAATTTTTCTGCGCTCAGCCTTCTTCACAGTCCAACTCTCACATCCATACATGACCACAGGAAAAACCATAGCCTTGACTAGACAGACCTTAGTCGGCAAAGTAATGTCTCTGCTTTTGAATATGCTATCTAGGATGGTCATAACTTTTCCTCCAAGGAGTAAGCGTCTTTTAATTTCATGGCTGCAGTCACCATCTGCAGTGATTTTGGAGCCCCAGAAAATAAAGTCTGACACTGTTTCTACTGTTTCTCCACCTATTTCCCATGAAGTGATGGGACCAAATGCCATGATCTTCGTTTTCTGAATGCTGAGTTTTAAGCCAACTTTTTCACTCTCCTCTTTCACTTTCAACAAGAGGCTTTTTAGCTCCTCCTCACTTTCTGCCATAAGGGTGATGTCATCTCCATATCTGAGGTTGACATTTCTCCTGGCAATCTTGATTCCAGTTTGTGTTTCCTCCAATCCAGCGTTTTTCATGATGTACTCTGCATAGAAGTTAAATAAGCAGGGTGACAATATACAGCCTTGACGTACTCCTTTTCCTATTTGGAACCAGTCTGTTGTTCCATGTCCAGTTCGAACTGTTGCTTCCTGATCTGCATACAGATTTCTCAAGAGGCAGAGGCAATATAGATTTTCTGTTATTGAGTTTTCCTTTGAACTATCATCTTTGAAAGACTGAGTCATACAGAGATCATAAAGTATTTAAGATGATCAAAACAAAACTACTAATCTTATAATTTTAAAATTGTCAGGCACTATTCAGAAATTTTATTGTTTTTAGTCAATATGGGCCTTGTTGCATGCTGTGTACATATATAGATACAAACTTGAAGTAGATAGATGATGTAGAGGAGAAAAAGTCTTCCTCTAATTTCTTTAGGTCTCCAGCTGGGCCTAAAAATTAAAGTGACATGAGGCAGACTAACAGGAGAAAAACGTACAAATTTTATTGAATTTTTACATGCATATGAGAGCCTTCACTTAAGAAAGAAGAGCAGAAGAAGTGACCAGGGCCAGAAGCTTGTATATCTTTTAGACAAAAGCACAATAAGAGTGTAAAGCATTGACAAGGCAGAGGGATTGAGCTAGAGCTAACAAATGACAAAGGTGTAACAAGTTTTGTTAACATAGCTTTTTTGACCCTAAATTCCTTGTCTCTGGTGATAGAAATTTCTCTCTTCATCTTGGAACAAGGAGAGCACCTTTCACATAAGAGATTCATCTCCTGCTTTCAGGGAAGAAAGGCAAGTTTTGGGAAGTCGGAATAACCATCCTGCTTCTGCTGTCCTTGAATTCCTTCAGCTTGAGATAGTCAGTATACCAAGGCACCATATTTTAGGGTAGTACGTCCTGAACCCTATTATTGGATAGATGGAGAGAAGATTCACACTTTCTAAATATAATGTATGTGTCAACTATAGATTTCCAGAAGAAGGAAACAGTTCTTATTATCCATTTAGTGCTGAACCCAATAGACAAGCAACAGGCAGAGGGCTTCATGTCATCCCCTCATACTCCTCTGAGAGCCACCAGCAGGCTTCCCACCTTCCCATGTTCCAGAAGGTTCAAAGTACCCTCTTGGAAAGAAGAGAATTCTTATAGAAAACCTCTCTCAAGTAATCAAACAAAGATTGTGGGCTTTGGAGTCTTGCTGGCTACATGTTTGATGACTTAAACCACCCCTTCTAACTGAGAGACTGAAACCATTGCACTCTTAATTTCAAAACATATAAAAATGGGGATAACAATATCTCCTTTGTGATATCATTGTAATGATTTAGCCCAACTATTCAATTTTGGCACTTGTTCAGTTGTTTATAAATGTTATCTCCCTTTCCCCTCAACGCCATTGGATTAGAGTGCCTGAGAGTGAAATCTGGAAAATCTTTGGTACAAGTCTCATGGCTCTTTCATTCCATGAATGACCACACAGAGGCATGGGGTAATGGCTGAGTCTGGAGAATAAAAAAGTGTTATCACAGACAAAGGAAAGGGGGAGAGCTGAGTCTGATTCTTATCATTTCTGTTTCCTCTGTCTGGCGGATTTGACGCGGATTTATTTGACAGTTACAGGAGGAAGTTGGGAAGTACCACCTCACCTAAGATTCGTCACTGCTCTCCCTGTTTCTGTGTCTCCTTCATCTCCAAAAATGTGCAGCATATCCTGAGTCTCTAATAATGGAGAGGTTCCCAGGAGAAGCCAGGAGAGATTTATATATGTCATTCAGGGGAATAACTTTTTCCTTCTTTCATGCCACATTTGTGATCTGAATGACTGACAAACACCAAAGGGAAGTGCATTTACTTTCACCAAGCCTCTTTTTTTCCATTTTGGTTGTTCCTGCTGAATTTCAGCTCTTCATTTCCTTTTAATTTATCTATTTTTTAGAACTTCTTAACTTTGTCCATTTTTCTCCTTTTCACATTACACACTGAGGACAGACAATTCTCTTAACATATAAGCCACATTACATCTTTCTCCACTCATAAATGTTCATTGCATTATCACTTCCTGGATGCCTTTGAAGACTTTTTATCATCAAATGCCAAATCTCATTTTCAAATTATTCTCCTGTGGGGATTATCCTTGAACAATATGCTCTAACTTTTGACACTTGTAGTTCCTCAAACACCATGTACTTCAAACTCTTATGTTTTCACACATTGTCCCTTTAGTTTGCAATCTTTTCCACTTTGTTCAGCCTGCCTAACATTGGCAGAACAATCCAAGCTGCAATTCTCCAAACATGCCCTACGACCCTGCCAGTCCAAATCAGAATTCCATTCATCCCTTCCTCTTGTTTCTATAGCACACTATTTGGGCTTCTATGAAGAATACATAACATCTGCCCTGTCTGAAAAAAAAAGAGGTTGTTGTGGTATAGTGGAAATGACACATGACTTGATATCATATCAATTACTGACATATCCTGGTAATCATTTCACAACATATACATGTGTTAAATCATCATTGTACATGTGTTAATTCATCATTTTATAGCAGGAGTGACCTTGAAAAGCTTTTATAATCTATCAGCTATATAATTTCTAATTTTTTAAAGTACAGAACAGCTATTAGGTACAGTTATTTGTTCAAGGGGCTTATCAACTTTTTAATCGGCACCCACTGTAGTCCCTCCTCTATGTTATTATTTTCTTAAGGCCAAGAGTGCTATTTCATGTAGGCTTCCCATAAATTCTGACTGAACTTAAAAGAGGGAAGCACTTTTCATCATGGCATACATGAATTCAACTCTTTGAGCACAACTGTTTCACTTCACCTTCATCACCACAGAAGACATACCAATGGCCAACAGCTGCCTGGAAATGTTCAACATCACTAGTTATCAGTGAAGTGCAGATCAAAATTACATTGAGTTATATCATCTCACACCTATTAAAATGGCATAGCTGTTATCAAAAATATATTGTGTGTGTATGTTGTTTTATAGCTGAGTCATGTCTGACTCTTTGTGACCCCATGGACTGTAGCCTTCCAGGCTTCTCAGTCTGTGGGGATTCTCCAGGCAAGAATACTGGAGTAGGCTGCCATGCCCTCCTCAGGGGATCTTCCCAATCCAGGGATCAAACCAGGTCTCCCGCAATGTAGGCAAATTCTTTACCCTCTGAGCCACCAGGGAAGCCCAAGAATATCGGAGTGAGTAGCCTATCCCTTCTCCAGCGGATTGTCCCAACCCAGGAATTGAAGCGGGTATCCTGCATTGCTGGTGGATTTGTTACCAGCTGAGCTACCAGGGAAGCCAATATACATACAGTATATCTGCAGATATTGGCAATGGTGTGGAGAAATTGGAAACTTTGTGCATTGTTGGTAGGTAGACAAATTATGCAGGCACTATAGAAACAGTATGATGACTTCTCAAAAAAACTAAAAACAAAATAATTATTTCTGTAAGTTTGTGTCTGAGTATATGTCCAAAGAAATAAAAATCACAGTCTCAAAGAGATATCTGCCTTCCCATATTTACTGCAGCATTATTCACAATAAATAAGATATGGAAACAACACAAATGCCCATTAACAGATGAATAAAGAAAATGTGGCATGTAGCATGTACATACTATCTAAAATTATTTAGCCATAAAAAGAAAGTATCCTACCTTTTACAACAACATGGATGAATCTTGAGTATATTATGCTTAAGTAAAATAATACAGTCACAGAAGAACAAATACTGCATGACTTCAATCATATGTGAAACTGAAAATAATTGTAGCATGGAAGCATATACACTACCATATGTAAGTAAGTAAGTAAAGTCGCTCAGTCGTGTCTGACTCTTTGCGACCCCATGGACTGCAGCCCACCAGGCTCCTCTGTCCATGGGGTTTTCCAGGCAAGAGTACTGGAGTGGGTTGCCATTTCCTTCTCCAACCATATGTAAAATAGATAGCAAATGGAAATTTGCTTTATGACTCAAGGCTCTAACTGGGGCTCTGTAACAACCTAGAGGTATGGGAAAGGGTGGGAGGTGGGAGAGTGGTTCAAGAAGAAGGGAGAATATGTATAGCTATGGCTACTTCATGTATGGCAGAAATCAAACCAATATTGTAAAGCAATTATCCTTCAATGAAAACTAAGTAAGTTTTAAATTTTTTAAAAAAAGAAAATAGTTGAACTCATAGAAGCAGAAAGTAGAGTGATTGTTGCAAAGGGCTGGAGAGAAAGGGAAAGCGGGAATTGCTGCTCAATAATATCATGTTTCTGTTATACCATATAAATTAATTCCAGAATATGCAGCACAACATAGTTCCTATAGTTAATAATAAATTATTGTGCATTTTAAAATATATTAAGATCTCATGTTAAGCGTTCTTAACTCAGACACAAAACATACACACACACACACACACACACAAAAGGAACTGGAGGTGATGGTTCAGTCAGTTCAGTTGCTCAGTTGTGTCCGACTTTTTGCGACCCATGGACTGCAGAATGCCAGGCCTCCTTGTCTATCACTAACTCCTGGAGCTTGCTCAAACTCATGTCCACTGAGTCAGTGATGCCATCCAACCATCTCATCCTCTATTGTCCCCTTCTCCTCTTGCCTTCAGTCTTTTTCAACAGCAGAGTCTTTTCAAATGAGTCAGTTCTTTTCATCAGTTGGGCAAAGTATTGAAGTTTCAGCTTCAGCATCAGTCCTTCCAGTCAATCAATATTCAGGACTGATTTCCTTTAGGATTGACTTGTTGGATCTCCTTGCATTCCAAGGGACTGTCAAGAGTCTTCTCCAATACCACAATTCAAAAGCATCGATTCTTTGACACTCAGCCTTCTTTATGGTCCAACTTTCATATCTGTACGTGACTACTGGAAAAACCTTAGCTTTGACTAGGAGGACCTTTGTTGGCAAGGTAATGTCTCTGCTTCTTAATATGCTGTCTATGTTGTTCATAATTTTTCTTCCAAGTAGGAAGCGTCTTTTAAATTCACAGCTGCAGTCACCATCTGCAGTGATTTTGGAGCCCAAAAAACTAGTCTCTCACTGTTTCCATTGTTTCTCCATCAGTTTGCCATGAAGTTATGGGACTGGATGCCATGATCTTAGTTTTTTGAATGTTGAGTTTTAAGCCAGCTTTTTCACTCTCCTCTATTTCACTCTTAATTATCTCCACTAATTAAGGTATTAGTACCTTAATTGTGGTGATGATATCACAGAAGTGTAAATATGTATCAATTTAAAAATACATACTTTAAATATATGAATTTTGCATAACAACTATATCTCAATAACACTTAGAGAAAAAAGCCCAGGACAAGCAGTTGTAAAATATGAAGTGGCCAAGAGGTGACCTTATTAACCTCACGTCCTCTGCCATCCTCATCCCATTACACACCATACTCTGACTCTCCTCAAGGCCTTTACACATGGTCTCTCTGTCTGGAGCTAATCCCACAGATTTTTGCCTAATCTGCTTATTCCCAACTACCCAGGTCACTCTAATATTAGCTCTCCATGATATCATACCCCTCCCTTTGCTCTATTTCATTCATAGTGCTTATAACTTCATGAAGTACACTTTTTATATACTTGTAATCCATTTCTCCTGCTAGAACAAATTCTATGAGGTAGAATCTTTTTCCATCTTGTTCTAAATCATATCTGCAGTTCATTGAATGGGGTTCATTGTGAACTAAATAATTCCTATAAGTAATTCACTGAGGCAAAATGCACTGTAAATCAAGAATCTGAAAATAAAGTTGACTTCAGTACTAATGGAATTAAATAATAGGTAACATTCATTAATCAGCTACTATGTTCCTGCTAAAAAGAGCTGGACACAACTAAGAGATTAAACTGAACTGATGTTCCTGCTAGCATATATGAAAAGTGAAAGTTGCTCAGTCATGTCTGACTCTTTGAGACCCCATGAACTGTACAGTCCATGGAATTCACCAGGAAAGAATAATGGAATGGTAGCCTTTCACTTCTCCATGGGATCTTCCCACTCCAGGGTTTGAACCCAGGTCTCTTGCATTGCAGGTGGATTATTTACCAGCTGATCCACAAGAGAAGTCCAAGAATACTGGAGTGGGTAGCCTAACCCTTCTCCAGGGGATCTTCCCCACCCAGGAATCGAAACTGGAGTTTCCTGCATTGCAGGCGGATTCTTTACCAACTGAGCTATCAGGGAAGCCCACTAACACATATACTTTGTTTCATTTTATCATTACAATTAAATCTAGGATCTGGCATTATTACCCTCACAGTGGACATACAGTTATGCAATTATGGAAACCAAGGAGCTTATCCAGGATCACAAGAAAAATAGGACAACTATCAAATATAAGCTTAATCTAGCTTCATGATTTCTCAGGTGAATTATTTATTAGAAATTATTCATTTCTCCTTTATCCAGTTGTATGAACTGCAAGCAGTGCTGCTAACCTGCCTTCTGAAGTTCACAAGGCAAAATTACTCTAGACAGAAATTCCCTGTATTTTACTTACCAAAAATAAAATAATCACCCATCACCAGTTAATAAATGTATTCAAAACTCCATCACTTTTATATTTAATACTGCATTTTTCCAATGAAATCATACATAAGGATAAAAATAACCACTTAGTATAGAAAAATAATGAGATAATCTTATGAACTTCTGAATGGGTGTATAGAGCAGAGAGCAAGCCTAAGATAATTATTAGTCTCTACTATCAATGTAAATTGAATACTTCACTCAATCCTGTGAGTACTACAGAATCTGATTGTCCTGAAGGAGGATCTAGAATATTCTCTTACTGTGGAGGCATCATTCACAGATGACAACCATGAGAAATCCTAAGACAATATCTGTCTACTACCTCTTCACATCTTCCTGTACTTTAAAATAGATCTGAAATCTAGCTGATAGGCTTCTCCAGAAGGTGGGAATAGGATCCTAAGCAGAGAGCAATGGTTAAAGAGTAGAATGTGTGTGTGTGTGTGTGTGTGTGTGTGTGTGTTAGTTGCTCAGTTGTGTCTGACTCTTTGCCATCTCATGAAGAGTAGAATAAGAAGGGGGTTTTGCAATGACAAGTGTAAGCAAACCAAGACACTTTTTATCTCTCTGAGTCTAACTGGCTTCGTTTACAACATGGTTGAACTGAATCAGCATCCTCATAATGCTTTCATGTTTGTAAAGTAAGCAAAATTTATGGCTGTTTTGAAAGAGACCACCAACCTTATCAGAACATGGTAACAGATAAAGTTGGATATTTTAAAAATCAATACAAAAAGGAAGACAGCTAAAAATGGAAAGCTTCTTTAAGTCTCAGTAATCTGAAGAGGATGATTTTACCCTCTGCTTTTGTCCAATGAGCGCATGTGCTTCTTAACACTAGCCAAAAAACATTTATTGAGAAGCTTCTTTCTGCAGATCAGTAGCAAGAATTTCAGGGATTTTCAGAGTTTAAGAGTACTATCCTCGTGGTCAGAGAATACATTATTAAAAGTCTTACACCCATATAACCATGACAGAGCACGATGCGTTTAGTGTCAATCAGTGTGTATGAACCATTTACAAGTCATTGAATAGTGAAAGAATAATTTCTGGCAAAGGTCAGGAAGATGTAATATATGGCCACAGAACTGTAGAATGACTATTATATTTTGACAAATAAGAAATGGTTGAAAATGAACCTTGGAGCAAGAATTCTGACAGCCAAGGCACACTTGAACTCAAATCGGCCAAGAGACCAGATTGACAAAATCCATACAACATATTTATGACACAAAGGGGAAAAAAGGTATATTTAACTAGCTAAGTACACATTCTTTAGGTTTCTGTTTTGCTCTACTTTCTAGACAGTTATAAGGGCTGTAAATATATATTCAAAGTAGAAATTGCCTTGGAGAGACTCCATTAGTAAGTAGAAATTACTTAATTAGATGCTGGTTGCTAAGCAAAACAGTGAGGCAATGCCCAAAGGGAGAAGAGAACAAGGAGGGAGTGATTAAAACAATATATGAGTATGAGTGAGTGAAGTCACTCAGTCGTGTCTGACTCTTTGCGACCCCATGGACTGTAGCCTACCAGGCTCCTCTGTCCATGGGATTATCCAGGCAATAGTACTGGAGTGGATTGCCATTTCCTTCTCCAGGGGATCTTCCTGACTCAGGAATTGAACCCTTGTAAATATATATTCAAAGTAGAAATTGCCTTGGAGAGACTCCATTAGTAAGTAGAAATTACTTAATTAGATGCTGGTTGCTAAGCAAAACAGTGAGGCAATGCCCAAAGGGAGAAGAGAACAAGGAGGGAGTGATTAAAACAATATATGAGTATGAGTGAGTGAAGTCACTCAGTCGTGTCTGACTCTTTGCGACCCCATGGACTGTAGCCTACCAGGCTCCTCTGTCCATGGGATTATCCAGGCAATAGTACTGGAGTGGATTGCCATTTCCTTCTCCAGGGGATCTTCCTGACTCAGGAATTGAACCCGGGTCTCCTGCATTGTAGACAGATGCTCCACAGTTTAGATGTTTGCTAGTGGGAAACGGATATACTCATTGGAACACAGGAGCAGTGTGTTGAGTGTCGCAAGGCCATATCAATCTACCTGTATTACAGATCACATCCAAATGGCCAACTACAACTCTTTGGAAAAGACCCTGAGGCTGGGAAAAATTGAAGGCAAGAGGAAAAGGGGCCAGCATCAACTCAATGGATGTGAGTCTGAGCAAACTCCAGGAGACAGTGAAGGACAGGGAAGCCTGGCATGCTGCAGTGCATGGGGTCACAAAGAGTCAAGCACAACTTAGAGAGTGAACAACAACAATCATTAACTATCAGGGAAATACAAATCAATCAAAACCACAATGAGATATCACCTCATTAGTATGGCTATTATCAAGAAAAACAAGAGGAAAAAAAAAAAAGACAATCTTTATCTATTGATCTGCTGCTCAATACTTAGGTTATTTTTATGTCTTGGCTATTGTGAATAATGCCACAATAAACATAGGAGGATCTTGTTTTTATTTCTTTTGCATATGTACCCAGAAGCAAAGATGCTAGATCATATGATAATTGCATTTTTTAATTATTTAAATTGTTTTCCACAGTGACTGAACCACCAACAGTATACAAGTCTTTCTTTTTCTCTACACCCTTGCCAACACTTGATATATCTTGTTTGGAAACAATCTAAGACCACAGATGAGTGGATAAAAAAGATGTGTTTTATAAAGCAATTATATTCCAATAAAGAATAAATAAAAGTCATTCCAACAACAAAAAGAAATGTGTCTATATATTTTAGGCAAAGAAAAAATTATTTACCTGTGAGAAAGAGGGAAATATTTGATGAGAATAGGGATAAAAATTACCCACAAAAGGCATTACTTAAATTAAAAACACTTGAGTGAATTATTTCGCTTCTACAACTTGTAAGAACCTGAGTGTTTATTTCACACTGATCCGATGAAGTCAATGAATGGCAAGATACGCCCTCTACCCAGATGAAGAAAGAGTTGTAGGAAGATTCAAGTGATCACAGACCCAGGTTGCTGGATAAAAGACAGGATGCACAGTTAAATTTGAATTTCAGATAAACAGCAACTTTTTCAGTTAGGAATGACCCATGCACAGCACATGACCTGTGCAAAAGTGCCCCAGATATTGTATACTTATACTGAAGGATACTGAAGGATACTTATACTGAAAAAAAAAATTGCATGTGTTTATTTGAAATTCAGATCTGACTGGCATCTTGTATTTTTATTTTCTAAATCTAGCAAGCTACCACAATTCCAAAGTAAGCCAAGAGAAAGTGGATTGGGAGGTTCCTGTATGTTCTTAGGAGATGCTGTCTTTAAGTTCAAACCTCTTAAAGCACAACTGATCCACCATTCCAAATGCACACACCCCATCTCCCTCTTCCTGTCTCTTCTCCCAAGTAGGGCTGTGCCCAGAGTCAGGACTCACCTGATTTCTCTCATGAGATTATTTCCCATCCTCTCTCTGTGACTCTGTTTCTCAGATCCTGAGTTTAATTCCACTTGGGGTGTCTTGACCAAAGTAACAGTTGCCACAAAATGGGGCAGGATGTTACATCTGACCACTGATTCATGTTTTCACCAATGACAAGTTGCCAGAGGATGGACATAGGCATGGTAGAGAAGGCAGGGGAGGGGAAAAGGAAGAGATGTGAGTGTGAGTGTGAGTGTGTGTGTGTGTGTGTGTGTGGAGTGTGGAAAAATCAGGCTGAAATATGAAAGAATAAATCTAACACTCTGGGTTCATTTTGCTTTCAAGAAAATTTCAGGATTTTAGAGTCAGATAGGGCAGGGACTACCTATTTCTCAGAAATTTGAGATTTCAAGACTCTCAATATTTTGTCCTCTTCCAAACACACAAAAAGAAACCCTCCTGTAAGGAAAAGAAATAAAGTTAAAAACAGAACAAACATCTGTTTGTTGTTCCATCCAAAAAATCAAATCAAATGTAAATGCCTTTTCTTAGTGATCTGATACTTCAGAAGACAAGACTGCAGAGAAAGAGTAAGAGAAATAGAAGAGTCTGGACATTATTCAAGATAAGTAAAAAAGAAAATTTTCTTCCTGTTGTTTTTCAAGACTAACATTACAAGGGGGAAGGTGATAGGGCCTAACATACAATCTCCACCATCTGCTCCCCCACTTCCTCCCCTACACCACCCATCAGAGCCACAAAGCACAAGCTGGCCACAGTGATAATTTCAAGGCAGGCAATGAGCTGACTGCTGACTCTGAGCCATTGTTACTGGGAGAGTGAAATAGCTTTTTTGTTATAGTTCTCATGCAATAGACTAGAGAACAAGTAGCCACTTTTCTTCAGTTCTCATTCAACATGAAATTGATCTGCTGAATTCAGAAACTATACACTCATACGTTCCAATTCTTTTTTTCTGAAAATTCCAGGACTGAGGATGTTTTAACTTAGCCATCCACAGAGCTCAGGAAGTATCAGGCCTTGTGTGTGTGTGCAAAGTCACTTCAGTTGTGTCTGATTGTTTGTGACCCTGTGGACTATAGCCCATCAGGCTTTTCTGTCCATGGGATTCTCCAGGCAACAATACTGGAGTGGGTTGCCATTTCCTCCTCCAGGGGATCTTCCCAATCCTGGAATCGAGCCCATGTCTCCTGTGGCTCCTGCACTGCAGGCAGATCCTGCATTGAGTCACCGGGAAAGCCCAAATTCTAGTTCAGAAATTTCTAAATTCTATTTTATGTTTCAATCACAATTGTAAGAAAAATATATCTGCAGGAAGTTTGTCACACATCCCATTCTGCGTTTATGGTTTACCCAACTCATATTTGAGAACCTGTGTATTGAAGCCTTGCTTCCCAAACTTTCACATCTATAATAATTGTCTGATGATCTTGTAAATGCAGATTCTGATTGTCAAGCTGGGGTCAATAATCTGCCTTTCTAACAAACTCTCAGGTGGATACCACTCCTGCTGATCCTTAAGGAACACAGTTCTAGACCAGGGATTCTCAGAGCATGGTTCCAGACCAAGAGCATCCATGTCACCTGAGAATTTGTTAGAGATACACATTTTCAGGCCCCAGCTCACACCTGCTGAGTCAGAGACTGTTGGGATGTGTTCCTCCTATTGCCTGCTGAGATTTGAGAACCAGTGCCATAAACCATTTATTACTCACAAATAAACTCATCAGTCCCTAAATGCTTCAGTAGGTCCCCACTGGGAGCCATACACTCAGTGATGGAGATGTAGTAACATCCAAGTTCTCCAATTTCTTCAGCCTCTTTAGGTTCCCCTCTGCTCACACTAGCCTGAGTCTATCAGGAAAAAAATAAGGATTTAAAGGGTAAAGAATCCACCTGCAATGCAGGAGACACAGGAGATACAGGTTCAATTGCTGAGTCAGGAAGATCCCTTGAAGGGGGAAATGGCAACCCACTCCAGTATACTTGCTTGAAAAATCCTCTGGATAGAGGAGCCTGGTGGGCTACAGTTCATAGTGTTGCAAAGAGTCAGATATGAGTATAGCACTAGTGGTAAAGAACCCACCTGCCAATGCTGGAGACGTAAGAGTCAGTGTGGGTTTGAACCCTGAATCTGGAAGATCCCCTGGAGGAGGGCATGGCAACCCATTCCAGTATTCTTGTCTGGAGAATCCCCATGGACAGAGGAGCCTCATGGGCTAAGTCGTGGGGTCGCAAAGAGTCAGACACGACTGAAGCAACTTAGCAGGCACACATATATACTCAGTACCATCACCACAATCAGGCTAAAAAACTAGCCATCATCTCCAAAATTTCCTTACATCCTGTTGGTGTTTGCATGTGGGTGTGTGTTTGCATGTGTTAACATGAAATCTACACTTTTAACAAAATTTTAAGTTTACAATACCTTTTGGTTAACTATAGGCATTATGTTATAACAGTCAACAGAGGGAAAAGGCAACCTACAGACAACATACAGAAAAGGAAAAATATTTGCAAACTATGTATCTGATAAAAAGAAATATCTAAAATACATAAGAAACCTATACAATTCAATAGCAGAAATAATAATGAAAAATAAGTAGTCCAATAAAAGAACAGGCAAAGTATTCGAATAAACACTTCTCTGAAGATGCCTTACAGATGGCCAACAGTTATGTGAAAAGACGCTCACCATCACTACTCATTAGGGAAATGCAAATCAAAACCATAATGAGATTTCACCTCAAACCAGTTAGGATGACTGTTATTATATTTTCTTTTTTTAATTTATTTTTTTTTTATTGAAGGATAATTCAGTTCAGTTCAGTCACTCAGTCGTGTCCGACTCTTTGAGACCCCATGAATCACAGCATGCCAGACCTCCCTGTCCATCACCAACTCCCGGAGTTCACTCAGACTCACGTCCATTGAGTCAGTGATGCCATCCAGCCATCTCATCCTCGGTCGTCCCCTTATCCTCCTGCCTCCAACCCCTCCCAGCATCAGGGTCTTTTCCAATCAGTCAACTCTTCGCATGAGGTGGCCAAAGTACTGGAGCTTCAGCTTTAGCATCATTCCTTCCAAAGGAATCCCAGGGTTCATCTCCTTAAGAATGGACTGGTTGGATCTCCTTGCAGTCCAAGGGACTCTCAAGAGTCTTCTCCAACACCACAGTTCAAAAGCATCAATTCTTCGGCACTCAGCCTCCTTCACAGTCCAACTCTCACATCCATACATGACCACTGGAAAAATCATAGCCTTGACTAGATGGACCTTAGTCGGCAAAGTAATGTCTCTGCTTTTGAATACACTATCTAGGTTGGTCATAACTTTTCTTCCAAGGAGTAAGCATCTTTTAATTTCATGGCTGCAGTCACCATCTGCAGTGATTTTGGAGCCCCCAAAAATAAAGTCTGACACTGTTTCTACTGTTTCCCCATCTATTTCCCATGAAGTGATGGGACCAGATGCCATGATCTTCGTTTTCTGAATGTTGAGCTTTAAGACGACTTTTTCACTCTCCACTTTCACTTTCATCAAGAGGCTTTTTAGCTCCTCTTCACTTTCTGCCATAAAAAGACAGATGACAGATGACCATTGTGGTGTCATCTGCATATCTGAGGTGATTGATATTTCTCCCGGCAATCTTGATTCCAGCTGTGTTTCTTCCAGTCCAGCGTTTCTCATGATGTACTCTGCATAGAAGTTAAATAAGCAGGGTGACAATATACAGCCTTGACGTACTCCTTTTCCTCTTTGGAACCAGTCTGTTGTTCCATGTCCCATTCTAACTGTTGCTTCCTGACCTGCATACAGATTTCTCAAGAGGCAGTTGTTGTTTTCTATCAAACCTCGACATGAATTAACCATAGGTATACATATATCCCCTCCCTTTTGAACCTCCCTCCCATCTCCCTCCCCATCCACCCCCTAGGTTGATACAGAGCCCATGATTGAGTTTCCTGAGCCATATGGCAAATTCCCGTTGGCTATCTACTTTACATATGGTAATGTAAGTTTTCATTTTACTCTTTCGCTACATCTCACCCTCTCCTCCCCTCTCCCCAAGTCCATAAGTCTATTCTCTATGTCTATTTCTCCATTGCTCCCTGTAAATAAAATCTTCAGGGCCATTTTTCTATATTCTGTATATATGCATTGCTGCTGCTGCTGCTGCTGCTGCTGCTGCTAAGTTGCTCCAGTCATGTCCGACTCTGTGCGACTCCATAGACAGCAGCCAACCAGGCTCCCCTGTCACTGGGATTCTCCAGGCAAGAATACTGGAGTGGGCTGCCATTTCCTTCTCCATATATGCATTAGAATACAATATTTATCTTTCTTTTTCTGACTCATTTCACTCTGTATAATAGGTTCTAGGTTCATCCACCTCATCAGAACTGAGTCAAATGCATTCCTTTTATGGCTGAGTAATATTCCATTCTGTATATGAACCACAACTTCTGTATCCATTCATCTGTCAATGGACATCTAAGTTGCTTCCATGTTCTAGCTATTGTAAATAGTGCTGCAATGAAACACTGGTTTCCTCAGGGTATATACCTAGGAGTGGGATTGCTGGGTCATATGGTGCTTTTATTCCTAGTTTTTTAAGGAATCTCCATATCATCTTCCATAGTAGCTGTATCAATTTACATTCCTACCAACAGTGCAAGAGTGTTCCCTTTTCTCCACACCCCCTCCAACATTTACTGTTTGTAGACTTTTTGGTGATGGCCATTCTGACTGGTTTGAAGTGATATCTCATTGTGGTTTTGATTTGCATTTCTCTAATAATGAGTGATGTTGACATCTTTTCATTTGTTTGTTAGCCATCTGTAAGTCTTCTTTGGACAAATGTCTCTTTAGGTCTCTTTCCCACTTTTTGATTGGGTTGTTTGTTTTTCTAGCATTGAGTTGTATGAGTTACTTATATATTTTGGAAATTAATCCTTTGTCACTTATTTCATTTGCTATTATTTTCTCCCATTCTGAGGGCTGTCTTTTCACCTTGTTTATAGTTTCCTTTGCTGTGCAAAAGCTTTTAAGTTTAATCAGGTTCCACTTGTTTACTTTTATTTTTATTTCCATTACCCTAGGAGGTGATCTTGCTTTGATTTCTGTCATCAAGTGGTCTGCTTATGTTTTCCTGTAAGAGTTTTTTAGTCTTTGGTCTTACATTTAGGTCTTTAATCCATTTTGAGTTTATCTTTGTGTGTGGTGTTAGGAAGTGTTCTAATTTCATTCTTTTACATGTAGCTGTCCAGTTTTCCCAGCACCATTTATTGAAGAAGCTACCTTTGCTCCATTGCATATTCTTGCCTCCTTTGTCAAAAATAAGGTACCTATAGGTGCATGGGTTTATTTCTGAGCTTTCTATCTTGTTCCATTGGTCTATATTTCTGTTTTTGTGCCAGTACCATACTGTCTTGATGACTGTAGCTTTGTAGTATAATTTGAAGTCAGGAAGGTTGATTCCTCCAGCTCCATTCTTCTTTCTCAAGACTACTTTGGCTGTTCATGGTCTTTTGTATTTACATATGTATTTTGAAATTTTTTGTTCTAGCTCTGTGAAAAATGTCATTGGTAATTTGATAGGGATTGCATTGAATCTGTAGATTGTCTTTGGTAGTATAGTCATTTTCACAATATTGATTCTTCCTACCCAGGAACATGGACCATCTCTCCATCTATTTATGTCATCTTTGATTTCTTTCATCAATATCTTATAATTTTCTGTGTAAAGTTCTTTTTAGGATGACTGTTATTATATTTTCATAGTATCATTACTAATGATACAAAGTACCCCATTATATAACCATGTAATGATTGTTCTTGGTCTTTTCTCTCTCTCTCTCTCTCTCTCTCTCTCTCTCTCTTTGGTTACTTCAGCATTCTATTATAATAATGCTACAATTAGCATTTTTTACAAAAAAAATCTTTACATTGCTGATAATGTTTGTTTAAAATTTCTAATGTTAACTGGAAATTTCCCTCTATGAAAATGGCGATATTTGTACCATTAAATTACATCAGCCATCCGTGTGGGACATTTGGTATCAGTTACTTCGTAAAACTTGGAGCTAGACCAAGCATGTGAGATGAAAGAAGATTCTTATCTGTTAACAGCTGCTGCTGCTAAGTCACTTCAGTCGTGTCCGACTCTGTGCAACCCCATAGACGGCAGACCACCAGGCTCCCTCGTCCTTGGGATTCTCCAGGCAAGAACACTGGAGTGGATTACCATTTCCTTCTCCAGTGCATGCAAGTGAAAAGTGAAAGTGAAGTCGCTCAGTCGTGTCTGACTCTTATCAACCACATGGACTGCAGCCTACCAGGCTCCTCCATCCATGGGATTTTCTAGGCAAGAAGTGGGTTGCCATTGCCTTCTCCAATCTGTTAACAGCTAGTCTCTGCTTATTTGTAGATAATACTGGAACCAAAATGGTTTCTTACCCAAGCCCTGGGTAAAGAAACTAACTCTCAAATCTAACTTGATTATTTAATGTGGAAGGACAGACCAAGAAGATGAAAATTGACTACTGGAAAAGTTAACAGGTCAACAAAGCAGATACATGGTTTAAAATGTCTTTAATGTCATTGCTTGATTAAATTTTAAATTTTATTATATTCATCATATGGAAAAAAATGTTATCTCGATTTTGAGAAAAGGTAAAATAATGATTGTATGAGTGAAGTTGCTCAGTCGTGTCTGACTCTTTGCGACCCAATGGACTGTAGCCTACCAGGCTCCTCTGTCCATGGGATTATCCAGGCAATAGTACTGCAGTGGATTGCCATTTCCTTCTCCAGGGGATCTTCCCGACTCAGGGATCGAACCCGGGTCTCCTGCATGTAGACAGACGCTTTACCATCTGAGCCACCAGGAAAGTCCAATGATTGTATAGGAGATCCTAATATGTCACTTTGGTGTAATGAAGATATTTTATAATCAATAAATGCAGGAAAAAGCTTTCTTTGAGCTCCCCTTATCTACTTAAACACAAAGAAAGAATTTCTTCAAAGAAAGATTTCAATTGTAGTAAATCCCCTCCCTGGGAGTTTTATCACAGGGAGGATTGAATCACCAAAGGAAAGGAGATAAGAAGTCACCATCACATTCAAACAGACATTGTCATCATCTATCATACCCCCCCATTATTCTCCTGTTCTTGCTGTTGTTAAGTCACTTCAGTCGTGTCCGACTCTGTGTGACCCCATAGATGGCAGCCCACCAGGCTCCCCTGTCCCTGGGATTCTCCAGGCAAGAACACTAGAGTGGGATGCCATTTCCTTCTCCAATGCATGAAAGTGAAAAGTGAAAGTGAAGTCGCTCAGTCGTGTCCAACCCTCAGCGACCTCATGGACTGCAGCCTTCCAGGCTCCTCCATCCATGGGAGTTTCCAGGCAAGAGTACTGGAAACTCCCATGGATGGAGGAGCTATTCTCCTAAGAACCTAAAATTCATTTGCTGTCTGGTAAGTAGTGTTTGTTCTCTCCCTTTTTCCTGTTAAGATATGTAAGCTCTCATATCTCACTTCTCCTTTGGATATTCACTTTCTAAAAAATGCCCCCCATGGATATAAAATTAAAATTTAATAAACTTGCCTATCTTTCCTTCTCTTAATCTATTGTCAGTTTAATTTATAGGGCCTCAGTCACTAAGCTTAAATAGAGAAAGACAGATGGAAAGATTTCCTCCATTACAATTGCCTGACATGATGATGATGATGATGATGATGATTTCAAGAAAGTTATAATTATCTTAACTGATCTTCATCTGAAACTTGTGGAAAGTGTACCTTTGTTGCCACAACATATTTTCAAACATAGAAGTAAAATTTCCCTTTATGACATAACTTGCCTAAGTATCTATTTACAGTTCAGTTCAGTTCAGTCACTCAGTCGTGTCCAACTCTTTGCAACCCCAAGAACTGCAGCATGCCAGGACTCCTTGTCCATTACCAACTCCCAGAGTTTACTCAAACTTATGTCCATTGAGTCGGTGATGCCATCCAACCATCTTCTGTCGTCCCCTTCTCCTCCTGCCTTCAGTCTTTCCCAGCATCAGAGTCTTTTCAAATGAATCAGTTCTTCACATCAAGTGGCCAAAGTATTGAAGCTTCAGCTTCATCATCAGTCCTTCCAATGAACACCCAGGACTGCTTTTCTTTAGGATGGACTGGTTGGATCTCCTTGCTGCCCAAGGGACTCTCAAGAGTCTTCTCCAACATCACAGTTCAAAAGCATCGATTCTTTGGTGCTCAACTTTCTTTATAGTCCAACTCTCACATCCATACATGACTACTGGAAACACAAAAACCTTGACTAGATGGACCTTTGTTGGAAAAGTAATGTCTCTGCTTTTTAACATGTTGTCCAGTTTGGCCATAACTTTTCTTCCAAAGAGTAAGCATCTTTTAATTTCATGGCTGTAGTCACCATCTGCAGTGAATTTGGAGCTCCCCCAAATAAAGTCTGCCACTGTTTCCCCATCTATTTGCCATGAAGCGATGGGACCAGATGCCATGATCTTAGTTTTCTGAATGTTGAGCTATAAATTACAACTTATGTTACAACTCAATGTTTTTCTTCCAGTGCTGCTGTCCAGAAATGATCAGGAACACTGAAGGATACAAAAGCCAAAGTCTAACAAGACCTTGAAGAGGTCTTGTTTACATCTCTTTTAGATTCAAGACCTAATTGAAAACATATTCCTGAACAATGAATGATGTAATTTGGCTTAACAATCTGTGTACAGATCTGTGGCCTCATTCTCTCCATCCAGAATGCAAATGTTCAAACTTTCATTAGCATATGCATCATGAATGCCCTATCACTGACCAGAAACTATTCTTTCAACAAATTGCATGGCACCTTTTCCCCTGACATAAGGTCTTTTGTTGTTGTTTATGGTCCTTTACCTAGCAGTTACTAAAATCAGATTTCTTGAATGACCTGACAGGCACTGACACTAAGAATTAGCAAATATTAGAAGTTCTGATATTTTTACAACCTGGTAAGATTGAAGGTTAAGTTGCAGAAACTGATGTCATGATGGAGTGTCAGTTAGCAGAGAAGCAGATGGTATGGATTGTTTAAAGTAGAAGGTTAAACATATATAGTTTAGTAATCTTAATAACTATAAAAATCTCTATTATTCAAATGCTCTTTGAACCATGCTCAATAATAACTTCGAACATCATTTCTTAATACGTATTTCTAATTGATAGACACACCATACTGAAGACAGTTATCTGGTTTATAGGTTAAATCCCCCATGTATGAAGCATTTCTCTTTCATTTTGTTTTAACTATGTCAGATGCTTTGTTAGGATTTTTTTTCTTTTTATCAAGATATAATTTACACATAACATGTAAATCTAAGTTGTATTGATTTGATACATTTATGTATTGAATATAAGTACAGCCATACTTAACATTGTTGACATAGTCAGCACATTATATTACATAATTACCATTTCTTTCTTTTTTTTCTTTCATCATGAGAACATTTAAGATCTAGTCACTTAGCAAATTTTAGGTACATAATGTAATATTGTTAACTATAATCACAAGGCTGTGAATTAGGTTCCCAGAACTTATTCATCTTCCAGCTTCATGGTTGTATCCTTTGAGTAACATATCCTCAATTTTCAAGGACACTAATTCTAGCCAAGAGGCTGAGTAAATTCAGACTGGCACTCCCTGCTGGCTGTGTTCCTGATCAGATCCTGAGATGAGGGAAGTCAAGTACAGACATTCAGCTGTAGAATTTGAGCTTAATTGCTCTGGTTTATACAATAACTGTAGTCAGTAACTACCCATAAAGCAAAAGTTACATTTTGAAATTATTTTCTTTGCTTCCAGTATATTTTACCTAAAAGGTGTTTATAGTAAATATTGTAATTGTCAATACATAAATATAGTAAATATTGTAATTGTCAAAAATAAGTTTGACTCTCAGTGTTTCAAATATATGACTATTAATAAGGCAAAATAGAAGGTAGAGCCAAGACTGTGGAGAGGGAAGACATGGAGTCCAATGTCTCTCATACCTAAGATACTCACCAGATGCTGATGGGAGACCTCCAATGGCCAAGTGCAGGGGAGGAGCCCCTGGGCAACCATGTACCAGGTAGTGGGGAGCAGAGGGTGGGAAGTCAATGCAAAGTGGAGGGGACTGGTGTGACTGAGAGGTGGCTGGGAGACAGGGGAGCATTTTGGGAGCCAGGAATAGCACATCACCTTAGCTGGGAGGGGGATGGAATCCTTGGGAACTGAAGGATCCACTGAAGGAAGTGCCTGGAGTTCCCTGTACACTTGGCCCTGGGGAGCTTTCTGGGGCCCAGAGTCTGGTCCTCCACACTCTGGAGCCCCTCTGCCCTCCAGGGCTATCTCCACCCTCTCAGCGGAGTCATCCAAGGCACACTCCATTCTTCAGGGCTTCCTCCACTTGGGTAGGCCCTGGGGATGTGAGAGGGAAGAAGGAGGAAAAGCCAGGCTAGTGGAGGTTTCCTTGGGGGTTTCAAGATCAGGGAACCACCTGCCATTCCCACATTGACTAGGCCTGAGGAGCCCTCTGACCCCAAGCTGAGGCCACCAACTTCTAGGACACTCTCCACCCTCTGGGATCACTCTGAGCCCATCCCTGCACCCTCCAGGGCCCCTTCTATCCTCCAGAGTGCTCGCCTCCCTCTGAGGTCCCTTCCTCCCTCCAGGCTGAGCCCTCCACCATTTGTGGTTCCACTCCATCTTATGGAGGCCCTCCTCCACCCTCCAGACCCAGCCGTCCACCCTCTGGGGTGTAGTCTTCAATCCTCTGGGCTCCCCTCTGCCCTCGGGGCCAAGCCCTCACTGAGGGCTCCACCCTCCAGGGCCCCCTCTGTCCTCCAGGGTGCCTTCTCAGGGCAATCTCTGCCTGTATAGGTGTTACTGGTACAGAAGCAAGGTAGAGGAAAAGGAGCCAGGTCGGTGGGAGAAGGGTACCTTGTGGTGTGGAAGAGCAGAGAACCACCTGGTGTTCCCCCACCCACTCAGGCCCAGAGAGCCTCCTGGGGACATGTGCCTAATCTTTGGCACCCAAAGTTGGAGGCACTCCAGAGGACCCCTCAACTGGAAAGAGCCCAAGCTTCCCCACCTTCCCCGCCCAGTATATTATCCAGAGCTGTGGATCCTGAATGAGGATTTCACTTCCGAGTAAACTGTACCTCTCCTTAAATCCCACCACATCCTAGGCTCTTCCATAGCTAAACACTGCCCTTCACAGCCAAGAAATTTTCTGCCTTTCTGTTGTTTTCTTTTCTTTTTTTTCCTTTTTACTCTTTGCCAGTAGAGTTTGGTTTTACCCTCTAGTAGTTGTTTCATATATAATGGAAAGAGCCCAAGCTTCCCCACCTTCCCCGCCCAGTATATTATCCAGAGCTGTGGATCCTGAATGAGGATTTCACTTCCGAGTAAACTGTACCTCTCCTTAAATCCCACCACATCCTAGGCTCTTCCATAGCTAAACACTGCCCTTCACAGCCAAGAAATTTTCTGCCTTTCTGTTGTTTTCTTTTCTTTTTTTTCCTTTTTACTCTTTGCCAGTAGAGTTTGGTTTTACCCTCTAGTAGTTGTTTCATATATAACTTTTTTTCTATTATTCTTTTTTAATTTTCTAAACTTAATTTTTCACTCTGTTATTGTTCTGCTCCCTCTTTTTTAATTATACATGTATATATATGCACATACATATTATAATATATATATATATATATATATATATATATATAGAGAGAGAGAGAGAGAGAGAGAGAGAGAGAGAGAGGCTTCCCAAGTGGTTCAGTGATCAAAAAGCTACTTTCAATGTAGGAGACATGGCTTCAAATCCTGGCTCCAGAAAATCCCCTGGAGAAGGAAAGGGCAACCCACTTCAGTATGCTTGCTTGGGAAATCTCACGGACAGAGGAGCTTGGCAGGCTACAGTCCATGGGGTCACAGAGTTAGAACACAACTTAGTGACTAAACAACAGCATACATATATATATACTTTTCTCTCTCTCTTTCTTTTCTATTGGAGTACAGCTTTACCCTCCAGGGATTGTTTCATCAATAATAGTATTGTTTTTTCTAATATATTAGAAATATTTTTTCTCATATATCTGTTTTCTAAGTTTATTTTATTTTTATTCTTTGTTCCTGTTCTACTCCCTTTTGTTTTTATGATTATTATTATTTGTTTTTGGAGTTTGGTTTTATGCTACAGTGCCTGTTTCAAAAAATTCATATTTTTTCTAGCATATCTGTTAGCATTCTAAGTTTATTACATTTATTACTCTTTTTTATTGTTCTGCTACTTTCTTTTTTTGAATTATAAAGTCTCAGAAGAAGAGAAAGAGTTGAAAATTTCCCTAACATCTGACAGGAAATAGCTATGCAAGTACAGGAAGCACAGAGAGTCCTAAAAAGGATAAATCCTAGTAGAAAGACACCAAGACACATCAAAATAACAAAAACTAAATATAAGGAAGAAAAGTAGCAATGGAAAAGCAAAATATAACATATAAAAGAACCAGAAATTCTGTAGGCCAGAAGGAAGTGTCAGGATATATTAAAAGTGATAAAAGAGAAAAACCTACAACTAAAATGACTCTACCCAGCAAGAATATCACTTAGATTTGATGGAGGAATCAAAAACTTTACAAACAAGCAAAAGCTAAGAGAATTCAGCACCACCAAACCATCAATACAACAAATGCAAAAAAAAAAAAAAAAAACTTCTCTAGACAAGGAACACAAGAAATGAAAAAGACACACAAAATCAAGCCCAGAATAATTAAGAAAATGGCAATAAGAACATACATATTGATAATGACCTCAAATGTAAATGAGTTAAATGCCCCTATCAAAACACACAGACTGGATGTATGAACACAGAAATAAGAGCCATATACCTGCTGCTTACAAGAGACCCACTTAAGACCTAAAGACACATATAGACTGAAAATGAGGGCATATAAAAAGATATTCCATGCAAATGGAAATCAAAAGAAAGCTGGAATAACAATACTCATATATAAAAAAATAAACTTTAAAATAAAAACTGTTACAAGAGATAAAGAAGGACATTGCGTAATTAAAAAGAGATCAATCCAAGAAGAAATTACAGTTACAAATATTTACAGGCTTCCCTGGTGGCTCAGAGGTTAAAGCTTCTGCCTGCAATGCGGGAGACCTGGGTTCGATCCCTGGGTCAAGAAGATCCCCTGGAGAAGGAAATGGCAACCCACTCCAGTATTCTTGCCTGGAGAATCCCATGGATGGAGGAGCCTGGTGGGCTACAGTCCACAGGGTCGCAAAGAGTCAGACATGACTGAGCGACTTCACTTTCACTTTCAGAGGTGCACCTCAATATGTTAGTAAAATGCTAAAAACCACAAATATGGAAACAACAGTAGCACAATAATAATAGGGGTCTTTAACACCCTACATAGACCAATGAACAGATCATCCAGGCAGAGAATTAATACGGGAAACACAAGCCTTAAATGATATATTAGATCAGATGGGCTTAATTGATGTCTTCAGGACAGTCCATCCATAAACAGCAAAATACACATTTTTCTCAAGTGCACATGGAACATTCTCCAGGATAGATCAATCTTGGGTCACAAATCAACTCTCAGTAAATGTAAGAAAATTGAAACTGTATCAAGCATCTTTTCTGAGCCACAACACTATGAGATTATGTATCAATTACAGGGGAAGAAAGTGTAAAAAACACAAACACATGGAAGCTAAACAATACATTTTTAAAAATCAAGAGGTCACTGAAGAAATCAAAGGGAAAATTACAAAAAAAAAACCTACTAACAAATGACAATAAAAACATGATGATTCACAACCCATGGGATGAAGGAAAATTTCTAAGAGGGAAGTTTAAAGGAATAAAAGCCTACTTCAAGAAATGAAAACACCATCAAATAAACAATCTAAACTTATACCTAAAGCAAGCAGAAAAAGAAAACAAAAACCCCAAAGTTAGTAGAAAGAATGAAATCATAAAATCAGATAAGAAATATTAATAAACAAAAAATACTAAGAAAACAAGAACAAAGATCAATAAACTTAAAGCTGGTTCTTTAAGAATATAAACAAAATTAACAAACCATTAGCCAGAGTCATTGAGGGAAAAAAAGGAAGACTCAAATCAATAAAATTAGAAACAAAAAAAGGAGAAGTTGCAACAGACAACACAGAACTACAAAGGATCAAAAGAGACTACTATGAGCAACTAAATGCCAATAAATTTGACAACCTTGAAGAAATGGACAAACTTTTAGAAAAGCACAACCCTGAAGATTGAACCAGGAAGAAATAGAAAATATAAACATATTAAAAAACATCTATTTCTGCTTTATTGACTATGCCAAAGCCTTTGACTGTGTGGATCACAATAAACTGTGGAAAATTCTGAGAGAGATGGAAATACCAGACCACCTGACCTGCTTCTTGAGAAACCTGTATGCAGGTCAGAAAGCAACAGTTAGAAATGGACATGGAACAACAGACTGGTTCCAAATAGGAAAAGGAGTACGTCAAGGTTGTATATTGTCACCCTGCTTATTTAATTTATATGCTGGTGCTGCTGCTGCTGCTAAGTCGTGTCAGTCGTGTCTGACCTGTGCGACCCCATAGACAGCAGCCCACCAGGCTCCCCCATCCCTGGGATTCTCCAGGCAAGAACACTGGAGTGGGTTGCCATTTCCTTCTCCAATACATGAAAGAGAAAGATGAAAGTGAAGTCATTCAGCCGTGTCCGACTGTTAGTGACCCCATGGACTGCAGCCCACCAGGCTCCTCTGTCCATGAGATTTTCCAGGCAAGAGTAACTTATATGCAGAGTACATCATGAGAAATGCTGGGCTGGAGGAAGCACAGGTTGGAATCAAGATTGCCGAGAGAAATATCAATAACCTCAGATATGCAGATGACACCACCCTTATGGCAGAGAGTGAAGAGGAACTCAAAAGCCCCTTGATGAAAGTGAAAGAGGGGAGTGAAAATGTTGGCTTAAAGCTCAACATTCAGAAAAGGAAGATCATGGCATCTGGTCCCATCATTTCATGGCAAATAGACGGGGAAACAGTGGCTGACTTTATTCTTCTGGGCTCCAAAATCACTGCAGATGGTGACGGCAGCCATGAAATTAAAAGACACTTACTCCTTGGAAGGAAAGTTATGACCAACCTAGACAACATATTAAAAAGCAGAGACATTACTTTGCCAACAAAGGTCCATCTGGTTAAGGCTATGGTTTGTCCAGTGGTCATGTATGGATGTGAAAGTTGGACTATAAAGAAAGCTGAGTGCCGAAGAATTGATGCTTTTGAACTGTGGTGTTGGAGAAGGCTCTTGAGAGTCCTTTGGACTGCAAGGATATCCAACCAGTCTATCTTAAAGGAGATCAGTCCTGGGTGTTCATTGGAAGGGCTGATGTTGATGCTGAAACTCCAATAATTTGGCCACCTCATGCAAAGAGCTGACTCATTGGAAAAGACCCTGAAGCTGGGAAAGATTGAAGGCAGGCGGAGAAGGGGACAACAGAGGATGAGATGGTTGGATGGCATCACGGACACAATGGACATGGGTTTGGGTGGACTCAGGGAGTTGATGATGGACAGGGAGGCCTGGCATGCTGCGATCATGGGGTCACAAAGTGTCAGACAAGACTGAGAGGCTGAACTGAACTGAATCACAAGCTGATCAAAACTGTGATCAAAAATCTTCCAAAAGTCAAAGTTAAGGGCTAGATGGCTTGACAGGTGTATTCTATCAAACAGCTAAAGAGCTAACAACTATCCCTCTCAAGCTATTCCAAAAACTTGCACAGGGAGGAACACACTCAAACTCATTCTATGAGCCCACCATCACCCTAATATTAAACCTGACAAAATACACACACACACACACACATAAATCACAGGCCAATATTACTGATGAGCAAACATACATGCAAAAATTCTCAACAAGAGGATGGTAGGAAGTGTAAGAGAGAAGTGACATATGTATAATTATAGCTGATTTGCATTCTTGTATGACAGAAATCAACAAACCATTGTAATTTTCCTCCAATTAAAAAATTTTAAAAAAGTATTCAACAAAATACTACCAAATAGAATCCAACGACACCTTAAAAAGATCATACATCATGACTAAATGGGAGTTTAATCCCAGGGATGCAAGGATTCTCCAATGTATGCAAATCAATCAATGTGATATACCGTTTAAAGATGGACAAAAATAAAAACCATATGATAATCTCGAGATGCATAAAAAGCTGTTCACAAAATTCAACACCCATTTATGATAAGAATGCTCCTGAAAATGGGCATAGAAGGAACATACCTCAATATAATAAAGGGCATATACAGCAAACCCACAGCAAACATTCTCAATGGTGGAAAACTGAAAGCATTTCCTTTAACATCAGAAACAAGACAAGGGTGCCACTCTCATCACTATTATTCAACATAGTTTTGGAAGTCCTAGCCATGTCAATCACAAAGAAAAAGAAATAAAAGAAATCCAGATTGAAAAAGAAGTATAACTCTTACTGTTTGCAGAGGGCAGATACTATACGTAGAAAACTGTAAAGCTGCCACTAGAAAATTACTAGAGCTAAGCAATGAATTTGGTAAAGTCACAGGATACAAAATTAATACATAGAAATCCCTAGCATTACTATACCCTAACAACAAAAAATCAGAAAAAAAATTAAGGAAATAATGTCATTCACCATTGTAACAAAAAGAATAAAATGTTTAAGAATGAACTTACCTAATGTGACAAAAGACCTGCATGTAGAAAACTGTGAGAACCCGTTGAAAGAAAGCAAAGATGACACAAACAGATGGAGAAATATGCCATGTTCTTGGATTGGAAGAATCAGTCTTATAAAGTGACTATACTACCCAAAGCAATCTACAGATTCAATGTAATCTTCATCAAATTATGAATGACATTGTTCACAGAATAAGAGTAAAAAAATTTACAACTTGTGTGGATACACAAATGACTTTGAATAGCCAAAGCAAACTTGAGAAAGAAAACTGGAGCTGGAGGACTCAACCTTCTTCAGACCATCAAGACAGCACAGTACTAGCACAAAACTGGAATATGGGTCAACTGGACAAGATAGAAAGCCCAGAGGTAAACCCATACACCTATGGGCACATTATCTTTGACAAAGGAGGAGAGAAAATACAATGGAGAAAAAACAGCCTCTTCAATAAATGGTGCTGGGAAAACTGGACAGCTACATGTAAAAGAATGAAACTAGAACACTTCCTAATACCACACACAAAAATAAATAGAAAATTAATTAAAGACTTAAATATAAGGCAAAAAAAATCTTTAAAACTACTAGAGGAAAACATAGGCAGTACACTTTTTGACATAAATCAAGCAAGATCCTCTGTGACCCACCTCCTAGAGTAATGGAAATAAAAACAAAAATAAACAAGTGACTATACTAAACTTAAATGCTTTTGCAAAGCAAAGGAAACTATAAACAAAATATAAATACAACCCTTATAATGGGAGAAAATAATAGCAAATGAAACAGCCAACAAAGGGTTAGTCTCCAAAATATGCAAGCAATTCATGAAGCTCAATACCAGAGAAACAAACAATCCAATCAAAATTTGGTTGGAAGACCTAATCAGATATTTCTCCAAAGAAGAGATATAGATGGCCAACAAACACAAGAGAAGAAGCTCAACACTGCTTATTATTAGAAGCATGCTAATGAAAAGTACTATGAGGTATCACCTCACACTAATCAAAATGGCCATCATCAAAAAATAAACAAACAATAAATAAAAAACAGTACTTCCCTGGCGGCTCAGAGGTTAAACCGTCTGCCTGCAATGCGGGAGACCTAGGTTCGATCCCTGGGTCGGGAAGATTCCCTGGAGAAAGATATGGCAACCCACTCCAGTATTCTTACCTGGAGAATCCCATGGACGGAGGAGCCTTGTGGGCTACAGTCCACGTGGTTGCAAAGAGTTGGACATGACTCAAGCAATCCCACTTTTCTGGGCATTTACCCTGAGAAAGTCAAAAGCTACATGTGCCTCAATATTCAGTGCAGCACTATTTGCAATAACCATTACAGGCAAACAACCTAGATGTTTAGAGAAGAGCTAACATCTACCCTTCTAAAGTTGATCCAAAAAACTGCAAATGGATAAACACATCCAGTCTCATTCTATTAGGCCACCATCACCCTGATACCAAAACCAGACAAAAAATATCACACACACACATACACACACAAAAAAAAACCTACAGGCCAATATCACTCATAAACATGGGTGTAAAAGTCCTCAACAAATACAAGCAAGCCAAATACAATAACACATGCTGCTGCTAAGTCACTTCAGTCGTGTCCGACTCTGTGCAGTCCCATAGACAGCAGCCCACCAGGCTCCCCCGTCCCTGGGATTCTCCAGGCAAGAACACTGGAGTGGGTTGCCAGTTCCTTCTCCAATGCATGAAAGTGAAAAGTGAAAGTGAAGTTGCTCGGTCGTGTCCGACTCTTCGCGACCCCATGGACTGCAGCCTACCAGGCTCCTCCATCCATGGGATTTTCCAAGCAAGAGTACTGGATGGGGTGCCATTGCCTTCTCTGACAACGACACATACACCCTGACAAATAGGTATATATCCCAGGGATGCAAGGATTCTTCACTATATGAAAAATCAATTCATGTGATACACCATATTAACAAATTGAAGGATAAAAACCATATGATAAATTTAAAAGATGCAGAGAAAGCTTTTGACATAGTTCAACACATGTTCATGATAAAAACTCTTCAGAAAGTAGGCTTAGAGGGAACCTACCTCAACACAATAAAGACCAGATACAAAAACCCACAGGAAACATCATTCTTAATGATGAAAAATTGAAAACATTTCCTCTAAAAACACGCATTTCCTCAAGTATTATCAAGAATAAGACAAGGAAGTCCACTCTCACCACTATTACTCAATATAGTTTTGGAAGTCCTAGTCATGACAACCAGAGAAGTAATAAAAGTAATCCAGATTGGAAAAGAAGAAAAACTATCACTGTTCACAGATGACATATTTCCATACATAGAAAATTCTAAAGATGCTACCAGAAAGCTACTTGAACTCATCAATGAGTTTAGTAAAGTCACAGGATACAAATTTAATACTCAGATATCTCTTGCATTCCTGTACACTAACAATGAAAAGTCAGAAAGAGAGATTAAGGAAACAATCTTATTTACCATCATATCAAAAAGAATAAAATACCTAGGAATAAAACTACCTAAGGAGGCAAAAGATCTGTACTTGAAAAAACTAAAAATTGAGCTATCACATGACCAATCAATCCCCCTCCTAGGTACATAACTGGAGAAAAACATCATTCAAAATGATGCATGCAGCTGGATATTCCTAGCAACACTGTTTGCAATAGTCAAGACATAGAAACAGCCTTGATATTCATCAACAGATGAATAGATAAAGAAGCTGTGGTACATATATGCAATGGAACATTACTCTCATAAAAAGGAACGACTTGATTAAGTGAAACTGAGGTTGATGAACCCAGAGCTTGTTACACAGAGTGAAGTGAGTCAGAAAGAAAAAAATTTTGTGTATTAATGCATATGTATGGAATGTAGAAAAATGGTACTGTTGAACTTATTTGCAGGGCAAGAATAGAAATACAACTATAAGAGAACAGACTTTTGGACACAGCAGAGGGAGGAGAGAGTGGGATGGATTGAGAGAGAAGCATTGAAACATATACATTACCGTTTGTAAAATAGCTGGTGGGAAGTTGCTTTATAACACAAGGAGCTCATCCAGATAGAAAATTAAAAAGAAAACATAATCATTAAGTGGTACATTAGAACATATAGACTTATTTAAAAATTGTTATTTATAGTCTGAAAATGGCAGACTACACTTTCTTCTCATCGAATATTCACACAGCCGTTGCTCTGTGACAACCTAGAAGGGCGGGATGGAGGGGGATGGGAGGAAGACTCAAGAGGGAGGGGATAAATGTATACTTATGGCTTCCCTGATGGACAGGGAGGCCTGGCGTGCTGTGATTCATGGGGTCGCAAAGAGTCGGACACGACTGAGCGACTGAACTGAACTGAACTGCACTGATGGCTTCCCTGGTGGTTCAGACGGTAAATAATCTGCCTGCAGTACAGGAGACCCTGGTTCAGTCCCTGGGTCGAGAAGATCCACTGGAGAAGAGAATGGCTACCCACTCCAGCATTCTTGCCTGGAGAATCGCAGAGACAGAGGAGCCTGGCAGGCTACAGTCCGTGGGGTCCCAAAGAGCTGGACATGAGTGAGCGACTAAGCATGCATGGCAGATTCGTGTTGTTCTATGGTAGAAACCAACATAACATTGCAAAGCTATTTTCCTTCAATTAAAAAAAAATTTTTAATGTGGTGCGTATATACAATGGAATATTACTTAGCCAAAAGAAGGAACAGATTAGTACTATTTGCAGAGAGAGATGGTCCTAGAGATTGTCAGAGTGAAGTAAGCCTGAATGAGAAAAATGAGTATCACACGTATCACTTATATGTGGAATCTAGAAAAAAATGGTAGAGATGAATGTATATGCAAAGCAAAAACAGAGTCACCGATGTGGAGAACAAACTTTTGGTTACCAAGGGAGGAATGGAGAGTGGGATAAATTGGGAAATTGGACTGATATATATACTGTACTATGTATTTTAAAAATTACTACTTAGAACCTACCATATAGAACAGGGAACTCTACTCAGTGCTCCCTGGTGACCTGAATGGGAAGGAAATCTAAAAAAGAGTCAGTGCTTGTGTATGTATGACTGATTCACGTTGCTGTAGAGCAATAAATTAATGCAGCATTGTAAAATCACCATTCTCCAATTAAAATTAACTTATAAAAGGTGTGAAGTGAAAGTATAAGTGTTCGGCGCTCAGTTGTGTCTGACTCTTTGCAACCCCATGGACTGTAGCCCACCAGGCTCCTCTGTCCATGGGATTTTCCAGGCAAGAATCCTGAAATGGGTTGCCGTTTCCTTCTCCAAGATATTGGTGATTGTTGTACTATTTTGTGAATGAGTTTAATTCAACAGATTTGTACACTTTAAAACCATTAAAGTGGCAAATTTATGAGGTGGATGAACTTGAAGTCTATTATACAGAGTGAAATATGTCTATTATACAGAGTGAATATGCCTATTATACAGAGTGAAAGAGAAAGACAAATACTGTGTATTAATGTATATATATGGAATTTAGAAAGACAGTACTAATGGTTCCACATGCAGGGTAGCAAAGGAGACACAGATGTAAAGAACAGACTTTTGGACTCAGTGGAGGAAAGAAAGGATAGGATGATTTGAGAGAATAGCATTGAAATATGTACATTACCAAATGTGTTGCATATTTACTACAGTAAAAATAAGCTTGTTCTATCAAGAAAAGTACTAGTTTATTACTGTATTGTACACTCTGAGTAGAATAATTAGATTTTTTAAAAATCTGTAGGACATGTACCAAAATTGCTGTGAAAGTAAAGTCGCTCAGTCATGTCCGACTCTTTGCACCCCGTGGACTGTAGCCCACCAGGCTCCTCTGTCCATGATATTCTCCAGGCAAGAATACTGGAGTGGGTTGCCATTTCCTTCTCCAGGAGATCTTCCCAACCCAGGGATAGAACCCAGGTCTCCTGCATTGCAGGCAGACACTTTAACCTCTGAGCCACCAGGGAAGCCAAACAAATATTTCAGGCTCTCTCCTCCATTACATGAAAACATGTTTGTGTAGACACACAAATCTTGTGTTCTGCAATCAATGTTTGGTAGTATAGAAACCTAAAATAACATTGAAATAACATTCAAAATATTACTCTGTACACACATGATCAATTCTGTGTGTACAGAAATTATAATAGAATTGTAATTATTCAATAGGGAAAAAATTCCCAAAGCTTCTTCTGTTCCAACTTCACTCCCCTGATGTAACCACCCTTTGTCTCATTCCTGAATGCTCTGGCAATAGCATGAATGTCTTGTGATTTTGAGTTTTATGACATATATAGTCCTTTAGGGGTTGGCATATATTCCTTGTTCTGAAAATACTGTGAATTATCCTCATTCTTTTTGCTAACCACTTTTTTAGGGAAAATATCAGTGCTTCTCTGTAATTTAAACTTATTCTAATTTAAAAATTTAACACTGTGTCCTTACACATGCATCAGAATAGAATTTAGTACACCTGCCACCACTGACATGAAGATTTCCAATATTTTTAAGGCTTCCAAATTTCTTGGATGCTCTATTTTTAATGCCACTTGCATTTAATTTGTTAATCTTATCAAATATTAAAATAAAATGCTGCCCATTATATAATATTTTCACCCTGACTGCAGCGAGATGATGCTGAAAGATAGTCATCAGTAAGTGATAATCTTCAGTTTATTTGCTTTCTTTCATGGTACATATTTAAGATAAAACGGTATCGCAGAGTTTCTGGTAATTCCAATAAGATGAGCACTGATCCTTTTGAGTAATAGGATTTTCTCTTTTTGAAGTCCTTGGTATTTTAGTAGGTTGCCTACCTTCAGGGAAGAGTTTGGGACTGCATAAATGATTTTAAAAATACGGACTCATTCCTGTAACTGTCATCATGCTTTCTATGTCATAATGTCACAGGACTTGGGGCTGGGTCACATTTTTCAAGAGGGATTTTTATTGTAATGGTTTTGGTGAGTCACTGGATGAGCAAAACTCTTCCTTTACAGGACTTTTTTTTTTTTTTTTTAATAAGAATCTGGGTGTCATGAGCATAGCTCCAGTACTTGCTCTGAGCAACTCTTGGACTTCGTGTAAGTCACTGAACATTTCTAGAAATGAATCACATTATCACTAAGATCTCCATTTCCTCAAAAATTCTACCAAACTATTACTTCATGACTGTGATTGATGTTTTGGTCCCCATCTGTTGGGAACACTCATACATGTTCTTCATATGTGAGTCAACAAAATTTTCGTTATCTCCAGAGGGGCAACTAAACCCACAGATGACAACACAGTCCTCAGTTTAGACTTTTACTTTTCTGTGTCATCATAAATTCATCTGTGGTGACTCTTTACACAGGGCAGTTATTTTATTGTATCATGACTATTCTTTATTGCACATCAATATACTCATTCACATATCCTCCCCCACATCCACGTTATGAAATCACTCCTAACTCTCCATGCTCCCTGAATCTGGATAGGATCAGAATACGTCTCCCTGGTGCCTTCTCAGAGTATTAGGTGCTGCTCTAGTCTGCTGGAGGATTGTCTCAGCATTCTGGTGCAGTGAAGACCACAGCAGTACAACTTCTGTGTATGAATTTTGGCAAATTCCTGAAGCTCTCTGAGTCCTATTTCTACAAATTCATGGGGAAATTCTACATATATATATATATATATAGTTCAATTTTATTTATTTTTTTAATTAATTTTTATTTTTTAGTTTGTTTTATAGTAAATTTACTTTTCCTTTTTAAAAGACTGAAAAGACAAAATTCATGTTTTTGTTAAGAACAGTCCCAGAAATATTCAGATACACCTGAGGCAGACTGAATGGTTTCTTCTAAGGCTTCTGACTTCACACACTGTTTCTGCTAGGTCCTGTGTTCTTTATTTAACATTTATAAGAGGAAGAGATGGTCTGGGTCACTGGGGCATGACTTTGACAGCTTTAAGTGTTCATTCTTAGAAATACTTTTGTATTTCTATAACCTTCATTTTGCTTCAGTTCTGCCTCCACCATGATTACACCATTCTAAAAACTGCTTCACAGTTTGCTCATTCAATGATAATTGATTAAGGGACTTCTGTGTGCCAAACACTGGGTTAGCACTGGGTTAGCACTGTTACTAAAGTAACAGAAAGCCATAACTCCATGAAATTTTTACTTTAATGGATTGAGGTAGGTAATAAACACAATCAATTGGAATAGAATATTTGTTCTATGGTAATAAACATTATGAATAAAAATAAAGCAGGAAAGGGGGAGAATGGAGCTGAGAGGAAGCTGTAATTTTCAATATTAAATAACACAGTGAGGGAGGCCCTCAGTAAAATGTGACTTTTGAGAAACAAACTGAAGGAGGTGAGGAATGTGAGCGTGTGGCTGTCTTGGAGGAAAATCACTGTAAGCTTTGCTCCATGAAACTGGGGGTGTTCAGCAAGGGAGCAATATGACCATATTACATTTTAATGTAATCTTTAAACTACTATATTGAAATAACTTGAAGGGAAGTAGTAAGGAAGCAGGAAGACAAGTTAGGATGTTACATCAACAGTTCAGGTGATAAATGATAACAGTAAGGGTCAGCGTAGAAATATCAGAGGTAGTGAGAAGTCATGAGAATCTGGATACATTTAGTAATACATTTAATAAAACAAAAAATTGCCAATTATTGTGGGATTTGAGAAGAGAGAAATGTCAAGATGGATTCCATGTGGCTATTAACTGAGTGGCAAAGGAGCACAGCCTCAATTTTTTAATATTTTACTTTATACTGGACTATAACTGATTAGCAGTGTTCAGGTGGACAGCAAAGGGACTGAGCCACATATGTAAATGTATCTATTACCCCCCAAGCTCCCCTCCCTCCAGGCTGCCACACAACATTAAGCAAATTTTAGCACAGGCTTATTTTAATGCCTGTGCAGTATTTCATTATATGAAATACCATCAGTTCAGTTCAGTTCAGTTCAGTCGCTCAGTCGTGTCCGACTCTTTGCTACCCCATGAATGGCAGCACGCCAGGCCTCCCTGTCCATCACCAACTCCCGGAGTTCACCCAGACCCACGCCCATGGAGTCAGTGACGTCATCCAGCCATCTCATCCTCGGTCGTCCCCTTCTCCTCCTGCCCCCAATCCCTCCCAGCAACAGAGTCTTTTCCAATGAGTCAACTCTTCGCATGAGGTGGCCAAAGTACTGGAGCTTCAGCTTCAGCATCATTCCTTCCAAAGAAATCCCAGGGCCGATCTCCTTCAGAATGGACTGGTTGGATCTCCTTGCAGTCCAAGGGACTCTCAAGAGTCTTCTCCAACACCACAGTTCAAAAGCATCAATTCTTCAGCACTCAGCCTTCTTCATAGTCCAACTCTCACATCCATACGTGACTACTGGAAAAAACATAGCCTTGACTAGACGGACCTTAGTCGGCCAAGTAATATCTCTGCTTTTGAATATGCTATCTAGGTTGGTCATAACTTTTCTTCCAAGAAGTAAGCGTCTTTTAATTTCATGGCTGCAGTCACCATCTGCAGTGGTTTTGGAGCCCCCAAAAATAAAGTCTGACACTGTTTCTACTGTTTCCCCATCTATTTCCCATGAAGTGATGGGACTGGATGCCATGATCTTCGTTTTCTGAATGTTGAGCTTTAAGCCAACTTTTTCACTCTCCTCTTTCACTTTCATCAAGAGGGTCTTTAGTTTCTCTTCACTTTCTGCCATAAGGGTGGTGTCATCTGCTTATCTGAGGTTATTGATATTTCTCCCTGCAATCTTGATTCCAGCTTGCATTTCTTCCAGTCCAGCGTTTCTCATGAAATACCATACCCAGTGATAACTCATCACTAAAAACTTAGGTTGATTCTGGATGTTACTTCTGTAAGTAATAAATAATAACTCATTGGCAAAAATATTTCATGTGTCCATTTTCCCACAGGCTATGTGTATATCCATGTCATTGAGCACACATTCCAAACTGGCCTTCAAGAAGATAATGCAACCTCATCCACAATGAAGTTGAATGGATGATTTCAGGAGCAATGAATACGCATCTAGATTTAAAGTTTGCTCACTGATATAATCCCCTTTATACCTCACACCCTGTGCCTTCCCATTCACCTGCAGGCGACCTGTTTGCCCTACCTTTAGCTGTATGTATGATGGAAATAGCCAATGTAAGTTTGCCAGAAGTTTTTCTCCTGCTGGGCTTCTCTGAACGCCCCTCTCTAGAACCCATCCTTTTTGTCTTTGTCTTGGGGATTTATGTGCTGTCTGTCTTGGGTAATGGCCTCATCATTGTGGTCTCCTGCATGGATGTGCATCTCCACACTCCTATGTACTTCTTTCTTGTCAACCTTTCCTTCCTGGACATTGGCTTCACCACAAGCATCATCCCTCAACTCCTGGTCAATCTCTGGGGACCACAGAAAACCATAAGCTATGGGGGGTGTGTGATCCAGTTCTATATCTCCCACTGGTTGGGGGCAACTGAATGTGTCCTCCTGGCAGTCATGTCCTACGATCGCTATGCTGCCATCTGCAGGCCGCTCCACTACACTGTCATCATGCATCCAAAGCTTTGCTGCAGCCTGGCTTTTGCCTCATGGCTTGGGGGTCTGACCACAAGCATGGTAGGTTCCACACTCACCATGCTCCTGCCCCTCTGTGGGAACAATCGCATTGACCACTTTTTCTGTGAGATGCCCCTCATTATGCAACTGGCTTGTGTGGATACCAGCTTCAATGAAGTAGAGATGTACGTGGCCAGCTTTATCTTTGTCGTCTTGCCCCTGGGTCTCATTCTGGTCTCATACAGCCGTATTGCCTGGGCTGTGTTGAAGATCAGGTCAGCAGAAGGGTGGAGAAAGGCATTCAATACCTGCTCGTCCCATGTGGCAGTAGTGGCTCTGTTTTCGGGAGCATCCTTTTCATGTATCTCCAGCCTGCCAGGAGAAACTCTCATGAGGAAGGTAAGCTTGTAGCCCTCTTCTACACTGTGGTCACCCCAATGCTGAACCCCCTGATTTACACGCTAAGGAATAAGACTGTGAAGAAGGCACTTAGGCACATTGTATTAAAGAACTGTGGTTTTGGAAGGACACATATATTTGAAAACTTATCACTTGTGAGGAGGAAGCAGATTTAAAGAGATCAAAACTGATTTGGAGCATCAGGATATTTGGGATATCATATCTATACACTATTTCTCAAGTTCAAAGTAAATGACAAACTGTAATGAATATACTTACATGTTTTTTTCAGGCCAGTGCAAAGAGAACTTATTTTCTGTTTTTATTTTTTTTTCAGTAAGTATATTTTGCTAATTATTTATAAGCTTTGTATGTGTTATATTCATGCTACTTATGATACTGTAAATTGTTTATATAGCTACATATGCTAATTGTTATATGATTTTGTTAATATTTTAAAGCAATGTCTGTCACTAAATGTGTCTAATATGTGTGAAATCCCTTACCTTTTTCTCCCCTAATATTTGTAATGACTCAGTGAGGTACATATTGAAGGTTAGATAATTACAAATTTATCAAGATTTTATGCTGAGATATAAGTCTATTCTTTGTATCCATGGACATATTTGCCATTTTGGCTATAGTCTCTTGTGATGTAATAAGAAATATATACATTTGTTTTTTTGTCCTGACTTCTGGCACTGAGCATCTAGGACCCTTGAAATTTTCTGAGTGATATGAATGAGAAGGTATCTTTTATTTTCATAACAAGCATATTTCAAGATACCTAAGTTTATGCCAATGAATTAACTCAAAGAATAGTCCCTAGATAGCTTCTGGAGGATGCCTGGATACCAGAGGAACTGACCATGTGGTTAGAAGTTTGTAATTTTCAGTCCTAGCCCAATGTCTGGGAAGGAGTTACTGGAAATTAAGTCATTAATGGCCAATAACTTAATGAATCATTCTATGCAATGAACCTCCACAAAAACTTTAAACAATAGTGTTTGGAGACTTCCAGGTTGGTGGCTGCATCTATGTGACAAGAAGGTAGGGTGCCCTAAACTCTACTGAGACAGAAGTCCCTGTGCTCAAGACCTTTCCAAACTTCATCCCATGTATCTCTTCTTTATATTATTTGTAATAAATCAGTACACTAAAGTGTTTCCCTGAGTTATATGAGTCATTCTTGAAATCACTAAATCTAAAGAAGGGGTTATGGCAACTCTTGATTTATAGTTAGTTGGTCATAGACATGGGTGGCAATCTGGAGCTTGCAACTGCCTTCTAAACTGAGAGTGGTCTTGTGGAGGACTTTGTTCTCAAATTGGCAGGATCTGGTGCTAGATTTAGATGGTTACTGTCAAAGTCAAATTGAATTACAGGATGCCCAGTTGGTGTTTGGAGAGTTGGAATATTGGTTATTGTTGTGAAAAAAAATCTCACACATTTGGTGTCAGAAAAGATGTGAGCAAAATACAATTCATGCACTTTCAGGAGGAGGAAACTAAAGAGGCAAATGCCTCAAAAGCAGAATTTTGAGTTGAATTTTCAGCAAATTCGAGATATCATCAAGAACATGCTGCACAGATATATCTGTAAAAATAAAAAAGATCAGCTTCCCTATTCAAGTCTACATGTTCTGTGTACAGGATATGTAAGATATTTTTATTCACTCGGTACTATTCATATGTCCAAGAATGATTTCTAGAGGTTATGAAAACTAGTATACAAAGCTGCACTAATAAAAGTGAATTAAGTTCAAGAGCAATCACTGGACTTGATTTAAAACTCAAAATCATGTTGTAAAGTTAATAATATTTACATCTTTGAGATGGGAAAATTCTGATCAGAGAAAAAAAATGGGCTTCCCTGGTGGCTCAGAGGTTAAAGTGTCTGCCTCCAATGCAGGAGACCTGGGTTCAATCCCTGGGTTGGGAAGATCCCCTGGAGAAGGAAATGGCAACCCACTCCAGTACTCTTGCCTGAGAATCCCATGGACGGCGGAGCCTGGTAGGCTACAGTCCACGGGGTCGCAAAGAGTCGGACACGACTGAGTGACTTCACCTCAAAGAAAAAAATAGCATTTATGTTTTTCTTTCAAACATGTTAAGTAGGAATACCACAAACTCATTTACTTTCAGCAATATTTTGAAAGGTTTTTCTGGACTTTCTTTGGCCAAAACCCTGTCTCTAGAAATTTTGCTCCCACTTTTTGAATTCAACACCTCCCTAAATGTCACGTTGACTCTCAAACTACTCATTTGAATAATACCAACAGATATTGGGAGATTTGGATCTTAGATAAAGTAAAAGTAAATAGAGTATTGACGTTGATAACTTATCAACACTATCAACTATTAATTCCTTAGTTTATTTCTGTTTAGTGGGATATAGTTGCCTTACAATGTTGTGTTTGTTTCTTGAAGTAAAGCTACGACAAACCTAGAGAGCATATTAAAGAGCAAAGACATCACTTTGTGGACAAAGGTCTGAGCTTAGACAAAGGTCCAGGCTATGGTTTTTCCAGTAGTCATGTATGGATGTTAGAGTAGGACCATAAAGAAGGCTAAGCACCAAAGAATTGAAGCTTTTGAGCTGGTGTTGGAGAAGATTCTTGAGATTTCCTTGGATAACACAGAGATCAAAACCCTTCATTGTAAAGGAAATCAACCCTGAATATTCATTGGAAGGACTGATGCTGCCATTGAAGCTCCAATACTTTCATCACCTGATGCGAAGAGCTGACACATTGGAAAAGACCCTGATGCTGGGAAAGACTGAAGGTAGAAAGAGAAGAGGGTGGTAGAGGATGAGATGGTTAGATAGCATCACTGACTCAATGGAAATGAATCTGAGCAAAAACTGGGAGACAGTGAAGGACAGGGAAGTCTGCCATGCTGCAGACCACAGGGTCCCAAAAGAGTTGGACTTGACTTAGGGACTGAACAAAAACAACAATCTCCTAAAGAATCATCTTAACTTAGAGTAGAATTCAGCTTTCTTTTATCTTTAGAGAAAAGATGAGGCAGGAGGGTTCAAGATTAAAGGGTCTTGCAACTACCTAGCATTCGAGGGAAGCTTAACTTTACTTTGTTTTTCAGCTTGCTCACATAGAGTACATCACAAGACTCCAGTGAAACTTTAAATTAGTAACAGTCATTTTATTTTACCATTCTTATCTCCACTTGTTTGCAACGTTTCTAGATTGAAAGAGAACTACAGTAAGTAACAGCCATAACTAATCTGGGAGTGCAGGATGGGAAATTTCTTAAGGGAATTTAATGAGTTATTTGAGCACAAGAAACATTTTTCTGGGCTTCCCAGGTGGTGAAGTGGTAAAGAATCTATCTGCTAATGCAGAAGACACTGGTTTGATCCCTGGGTTGGGAAGATCCCCTGGAAGAGGGCACAGCAACCCACTGTAGTATTCTTGCCTGGAGAATCTCACAGACAGAATAAACCTGGTGGTCTACAGTCCATAAGGTCACAAAGAGTCAGACATGACAGAGCCACTTAGCACAGCACAGCACAGTTTAATGCTATAACTCTTGACATACAGTGCTAAAGTGCTAAAGTAATAGAATACATAGGCTAAAGAATGAGGGAGGCAGTTTCAACACGGTGTTCTTTGACAATGAAGACATCCTCCTCAGCACCTAAAGAAATTCATTTGAAGTGTGATTTGTGGCTCATGATGAAGTCAACAACTGAAAGGACAACAGTGATTCTACACAATTTCTGGCCCCACATCCAGTAGAAGTAATGCAAACTCACCAACAGAGCCATCCTGAAGCAGTGCAGCCTGAGGGAGAGTAAGGGAGGGTCTTGCTAAACAGTGTAAATTTTTATCCTGCTTATATTATAAGTCCTTAAGACACAGTGAATGGAGAAGGCAATGGCACCCCACTCCAGTACTCTTGCCTGGAAAATCCCATGGATGGAGGAGCCTGGTGGGCTGCCATCTATGGGATCTCACAGAGTCAGACAAGACTGAAGTGACTTAGCAGCAGCAGCAAGATACAGTGAAAGGGAAAAGATGCTTATGTGACCTATTGGAAACTCAGTTCAGTTAAATTCAGTTCAGTCACTCAGTCGTGTCCGACTCTTTGAGACTCCATGGCCTGCAGCATGCCAGGTTTCCCTGTCCATCACCAGCTCCCGGAGCTTACTCAAACTCATGTCCATCAAGTCAGTGATGCCACCCAACCATCTCATCCTCTGTCATCCCCTTCTCCTCCTGATTCAATCTTTCCCAGCCATGGGTCTTTTCCAATGAGTTGGTTCTTCGCATCAGATGGCCGAAGTATTGGAGTTTCAACTTCAGCATCAGTCCTTCCAATGAGTATTCAGGACTGATTCCCTTTAGGATTGACTTGCTAGATCTCCTTGCAGTCCAAGGGACTCTCAAGAGTCTTCCACACCACAGTTCAAAAGCATCAAATCTTTGGTGCTTAGCTTTCATTGTAGTCCAACTCTCACATCCATACATGACTGGAAAAACAGTAGCTTTCACTAGATGGACCTTTGCTGACAAAATAATGTCTCGGTTTTTTAATATGCTGTCTACGTTGGTCATAGATTTTCTTCCAAAGAGTAAGCATCTTTTAATTTCATGGCTGCAGTCACCATCTGCAGTGATTTTGGAGCCCCAAAAAATAAAGTCTGTCACTGTTTCCATTGTTTCCCTATCTACTTGCCATGAAGTGATGAGACCAGATGTCATGATCTTCATTTTTTGAATGTTGAGTTTTAAGCCAACTTTTTCACTCTCCTCTTTCACTTTCATCAGGAGACTCTTTAGTTCTTTGCTTTCTGCCATAGGGTGGTATCATCTATATATCTCAGGTTATTGATATTTCTCCCAGCAATCTTGATTCCAGCTTGTGCTTCATCCAGCTCAGCATTTTATATGATGTACCCTGCATATAAGTTAAATAAACAGGGTGACAATATACAGCCTTGATGTACTCCTTCCCCTACTTGGAACCAGTCTGTTATTCCATGTCCAGTTCTAACTGTTGTTTCCTTACCTACATACAGATTTCTCAAGAGCAGGTCAAGTGATCTGGTATTATCTCTTGAAGAATTTTCCAGTTTATTGTGATCCACACAGTCAAAGGCTTTGGCATCGTCAATAAAGCAGAAGTAGATACTTTTCTGGAATGCTATTGCTTTTTTGATGATCAGGCAGATGTTGGCAATTTGATCTCTGGTTCCTCTGATTTTTCTAAATTCAGTTTGAACATCTGGAATTTCATGGTTCACATACTTTTGAAGCCTGGAAATTAGCCACCTACTTTTTTGTATTATGCACCTATGCACCTTTTCTCCCCAATACATAAGAATCTTTGAATCTCCATGATTACTCCTGTCACTCTTACCCCTTTTTGCAGCAAGCTTTTGAACACAGGTTTTGATGCTCTCTCACCCAAGCAAACCAAACCTGAGTCACCCCAGGCCCCTTTGTGTACCCCACAACTTTCCCTCAGGGTCTCCTCACATGCTTAACTCAAGTATGCACAGTCTGAAAATGAAGCCACACTTCCCACAGGGATTGAAGTCAATGGGATGACTTCCCTTCCTTCCATCAGGAAACTGATCTGAGATGCATATCTGTGTGGGTGTTTTCCCACAAAAATCATTTCTCTGACACATGTTGGATATCCTTAGAATTTAACTGACAATATATGCCTGAAAATAGTATCAGATATCCAGTTTAAAAACTTAGTCCCACAAGACTGTACCGACTTCAGACCCCAACCACAAGTCTAGCTTGTCAGCTGTGTTTCTAAATAGGGACTTCCCCAGTGGCTCAGCTAGTAAAGCATCTGCCTGCAATGCAGGAGACCCAGGTTTGATCCCTGGGTCGGGAAGCTCCCTGGGAGGAGAGAATGGCTACCCACTCCAGTGTTCTTGCCTGAAGAAGTCCATGGACAGAGAAGCCTGGTGGGCTACAGTTCATGGGGTTGCCTCAATCACAAGTCTAGTTTGTAACCTGTGCTTCTAATTAACTCAACTATAAATTGAAGGTTTCCATGACTCCCTCTTCAGGTTTGATTAATTTGTTAGAATGCTTACAGAACTCAGGAGACCATTTTTCTCACTAAATTAATTATTCACTCATTCCAAAGAATATTAAAGATTACAAATAAATACCCAGATAATGAGATATATAGAGTGGCATCCAGGTGAGCCTTAAAAACAGGAGCTTCTATTCCCATGTGTTTTGAAGTGTTCAACTCTCATGACATGAAGATGTTTTCTTGTTCACCAATACGGAAACCCCCTACAGCCTGCATTTCTGAGCTTTTGTTGAGGCTTCATGACATAGACATTGTTGACTTACTCATTGACCTTTAGCAAATGATTCGACCTCCATCCCCTCTCTTCTCTTCTGAGGTTAGGGAGTTGGGTGTAAGGTGGAAGGGGCAGGACTGAATGTTTAACACTATAACCACCTGTTTGATTCCTCTGGGAACCAGCCCCAGTCTGCTGGTTATCTAGTGCATGGTAAGTCGACCCAATGGACCATAATCCGTCAAGCTGCTCTTTCCAGGGATTCTCCAGACAAAAATACTGAAGTCGGTTGCCATGTCCTTCTCCAGGCGATCTTCTGACCCAAGGATTGAACCCATGTCTCTTATGTCTTCTGCATTGACTGACAAGTGCTTTGCAACTAGCACCACCTGGGAAGCCCCAGTGGTTACCTAGAGACTTTCCAAAAGTCACCTCATTATCACAAACTCAAGTATAGTTGAAAGGGATTTTTATCATTTATAAATGATAACCATTTCTCCTTTTTCCTCTAAAAACATTTCAGAAAATTTAAATATTATAACAAATGATGTCCTTATCAATCTAATCATCTAAGACATTATAATATATATAGTTATATATATATAATTATATATATATATATATATATATACACATCATACAGCTCCCATATCTCTGCTAGATGGAGCACTGATACCCCTGCTCATGGCCAAAGTCACCTCTGCCCTTGTCCTGCTCTTTTGTTATTTGACATTATAAACCAGATGCACTGGACATAGAGTGTGCCTTGGGGACACGCAGACTAAAGTGAAAGTAATTCTTCAAGCTCAGCACACTCCACTTTGTCTTTCAGCTTGGGATGGGATAGTGTGTGAAGTAGAGGGAGTCAGATGGTATCAAAAATATGGTTAAAAACTGTAAACACACTCAGCAGGCAACCTTCTTGGTCCAAGGTTGTAATGCCAGATATGAGAAAACAACCCAGAAATGAGCAAGCTCATGACTTCCTGGCAAGCTCTTTCACTAAACATTTCATAGATATATTTTCACATCAATATGTTATATATATATGAACAGTGGCTGACTTTATTTTTCTGGGCTCCAAAATCACTGCAGATGGTGACTGCAGCCATGAAATTAAAAGATGTTTACTCCTTGGAAGTAAAGTTATGACCAACCTAGACAGCATATTAAAAAACAGAGACCTCACTTTGTCAACAAAGGTCTGTCTAGTCAAGGCTATGGTTTTTCCATTGGTCATGTATGGATGTGAGAGTGGGACTATAAAGCAAGCTGAGTGCTGAAGAATCAATGATTTTGAACTTTGGTGTTGGAGAAGACTCTTGAGAGTCCTTTGGAATGCAAAGAGATCCAACCAGTATATCCTAAAGGAGATCAGTCCTGGGTGTTCATTGGAAGGACTGATGTTGAAGCTGAAACTCCAATACTTGGGCCACCTGATAGGAAGAACTGACTCATTGGAGACGACCCAGAGGGATGGTATGGGGAGGGAGGAGGGAGAGGGGTTAAGGATGGGGAACTCGTGTATAACTGTGGCAGATTCATGTTGATGTATGGCAAAACCAATACAATGTTGTAAAGTAATTAGCCTCCAATTAAAATAAATAAATTTATATTTAAAAAAAAAGACCCTGATGCTGGGAAAGACTGAAGGCCGGAGGAGAAGGGGACGACAGAGGATGAGATGGTTGGATGGCATCACCAACTCATTGGACATCGGTTTGGGTGGACTCCAGGAGTTGGTGATGGACAGGGAGGCCTGGCGTGCTGTGGTTCATGGGGTCACAAAGAGTTGGACACGACTGAGCGACTGAAATGAAATGTATTCCAAAATTTAAATACCATGAGCATTTTCCTCAGTTTCATTATAACATACAAAATTAAAATAAATCCATATGTATTGAAATTCTTGCAAACTTGACTACTAGTTATATAAAATGGATCTTAGAATTCTGAAGCAAATAATGTTCACATGTTTATATTTCATGGAAATATAAATTTTGAAATTGTTAAGAAACTATAAATTTATACTCTTACCAATAGCATGTGGAAAGGCATATAGTCTCACAATTTCACTAACTTTGGATTCTGTAGATCATTTCAGTCTTTGCTTGTCAATTGATCACTAGTGAGCTTTAACACCTTTTGAAATGTTTTGGATACTATATGCTTTCTGCACTAGATTGTTTTCCTCCTTTTTTCATTGTTGTCCTTGTTGTTTTACATTTTCTTATTGCTTTAAAGGAGTAGTTTGTATATGAATCTATTTCCCTTCATTATTAGAAGTGATAATTTTTCCAGTGGGATGTTTATTCTTTTCATATGATTTTTTTTGTTTCCTTTGTCTTACAAAAGCTTTAAATTTTGTGTATTAAATTCCATCAACCATGTAACTATATCTTCTTATAGTCCTTATTTCATTCAACAAAATGAAACATTATTTTAACTTATTTTGTATATGCAACCTGTTTTGTGTGCTGGAGAGGCAAGAACAAAGAAATGATGTCATCCTTTCACAGATATACCAGCTTATCAAACAAGCAAGCCTATAGAGAATGTAGGTTAAGACAAGACAGGACCAATAGTCAATAGGGTGAGAGTGGAGAAACTGTCAGGAGGTCTTGAGTTGCCATTTAGCTCTTCATAATTAAATGGGGGACAGAGATACAAAACATGAGTGTGGAAGGGAATTTCATGGAGAAACAGTAACTAGGCTTTAGAGGAGAAAGAATTTCAGATGGGGAATTGTTAGGGGTGGCTGAAAGAGAGTGAGGGAAAGTGTGATAGGAATTTAGATCTGAGAGATCCTTAAGACCCAGGTGCTGAGGGATCTTCCAGACCCAGGCAAATATTGACTTTTATGTTTTCAGACTATCTTAATAAGTCAGAGCAAATTATTTTATGCTCTGATGCCTGAAATATGCTTAGAAATGGTCCTCCAACCACAAAATTGTGTTTATTTTGTGTTTAATAGATTTCTATTTTATTCTTATCTTTTCAATCCCTTCTACAATGTGTGTGTGTGTGTGTGTGTGTGTGCATGATAGGACAAAGAATTATATTTAATATATTCCAAATGTTTATTCAGTTGTCCCTCTACAGTTTATTTCAATTAGCTATATTTCTACTATTATCCTGAAATTATACATTTTCCAAAAACTAAATTTCTTATGTATATAAGTTTATTTGAGGAATATAAATTCTGTTCTTTTAATATTTATTTATGCATGATGCATCCATGGTGGCTCAAACAGTAAAGAATTTTCCTGCAATGCAGGAAATATGTTCAAACCCTGGGTCAGAAAGATCCCTTGGAGAAGGAAATGGCTACTCACTCCAGTGTTTTTGCCTGGGAAATCCCATGGACAGAGGAGCCTGGCAGGCTACAGTCCCTGGGGTCACAAAGAGTTGGACACAACTAACACTTTCACTTTCACAGCACACTTTCAGTAACCGTGGATTAATAGAATATTTTCTTAGCTAGTAGAGCAAAGAACATATCATTATTCTTTCTATTTTTCAAATTCAGAAATTTCATAGCTGTTCCTATACTGACTTTACTATCTTAAATGTCATAATAAGTTCCATTCCTGCTAAAAACAGGACTTATTGGGACTCTGGTAGTGAGCTAGAGTTTAAGTTAATATCAGAAGAACTCACATTTTTGTAGGACTAAGACCTCTAGTAGATAATAAAGAAAGGACATGAAGCACAGAGTTTTGGTATCTGTTGTGAGGTCAGATCATACTTGCTATAGGGCCTGGTTCCTTATTTAGTGACTATGTGACTTTATTCAATTAACTCTCCTCTCTGCGCCTCATTCTCTTCATCTGTAAAACTGTGTAATAGCACCAACCACATATGTTGTTATGGAGCAATAAGTAGTGAGAGGCTGGAAAATAACATAGTGATAAATATATAAAAACTCAGTAGTGTTTATGCTTGTTTTTATGCACATAATTCTTTTATTTCTTCTTAAAATTTTCTAATTTTCTTTTACTACTATTTACACTAGATGTACTGCTGTAACTGATACCAATATAGTTACTCAAAGGATACAAAGGTTATATAGGTGCATCTATTCTGTAGGTGGTTGACAACCATCAGAAAGAGAAAAGAGAATGGTCAAAGTTGACTTTAAGGTTTCTAACCTGAGAAACAAGTAGAATAGAGTTGTCATCAAGTGAGATGGGGATCCTGAAGCTAGAGAAGGTCTGATAGGAAACAGGGTTCATTTTCAGAAGTGTTAAGTTCAGAATGTGTATTAGCCATCTGTATTTAAATTTGAACTAATATTACATGTAGAAGGCTTAAACAACAATAACGTATTTTCTCACAGGTCAGACATTGGACCTGTGAGACAGATCAGTCTTACACCGAGGTGTCATCAGGTTAATTGCTGGTAAGTTCTCTCTTCCTGGTTCGGAGACTGCTGTGTGTTCACATGGCCTTTCCTCTCTGCACACTGGGGGATAGAAACAGGGAGAAAGAGATGCAGATCTGGTATTTTCCACCTTCTTATAAGGACACATATCCTATGGGATTAGGATGTGACACATGAGCTCCATCATATAAACCTAATTATTCCTTAAAGCCCTCATATCCAAACACAGTCACAATACAGTTAACAGCCTCAACATATGAATGCTGGTGGGGGGAAAGAGTCATTTCATAACACTCTTTAAATCAACATACAACATAGACAATGAGTTGTTTGAGTCTGAAGTGTAGAACTGAGTTGCTGGCCAGGGATACAATTCAAAGAGTCTTTAGAATTTAGTTAATATTTGAATCCATTAGTCTACATTAGGTCACTAAGGGAATATGTGAGATAGGAAATAAATATTTATGAATGCAAATCTCTCCACCATTTAGTAGCCACATGACTTGAGTGAGTCATTTGCCCATTCAAAGCCTCAGTTGCCTCACCTTTAAAATGAGGTTCATAATAGCTCTTTGCAGAGTTAAATTAAGAGCAATTTGCACTCAAAAATAAGATAAAATATTTATTGGTGAAAATAACCCATATTGGATCGTAAGGCAGTAGACTATGTTGAGCACATATTTCACTGCATACGTTGCTTGGTTGTTTCCCATTCACAATAGCATCAAAATAATAATATACTCAAGAATAAACTTAACCAAGGAGGTAAAATATATGTATATTCAAAACTATAAGGATTTGAGGAATAGAATTTGGAAGAATTTGAAGAATTTGGAATAACACAAATAAATGGAAAGAGCCCACATTCATGGATCAGAAGAACTAATCTTGGTAAAATGCCCATACTATCCAAAGTCATCTGTAGCTTCACAGCAATCTCAATCAAAATAAAATGGCATTTTTTACAAAAAAAAAAAAAGTAATCACAATATTTGGATGAAACTTTAAAAGATTCCAAATAACCAAAGCAATCGAGGAAAAATAACAAAACTGGAAGTCTCATAATTCCTGATCCCAAACTGTAATACAAAACTATGGCTTCCTTGGTGGCTCAGTGGTAAGGAATTCACCTGCGAATGCAGGAGACATGGGAAGCCCAGGTTCAATCCCTGGGTCAGGAAGATTCCCCAAAGAAGGAAATGGCATCCCACACCAGTATTCTCTCACGGAAAACCCCATGGACAGAAGAGCTTGGAAAGTTAAGGTCCATGGGGCCACAAATGGTCAGACAGGACTTAGCCACTGAAAAACAACAGCATAGTAAATATAATAGTGTGAAAGCATGACAGTGTTAGTTGCTCAGTCGTGTTGACTATGAGACTCCATGGACTGTAGCCTGCCAGGCTCCTCTGTCCATGGAATTCTCCAGGTAAGAATACTGGAGTGGGTTGCCATGACCTTCTCCAGGGGACCTTCCTGACCCTGGGATTGACCCCAGTCTCCTGCATTGCAGGCAGATTCTTAACATTGCACCACCACACCAAGAAAGTCCCCAAAATAAGTTCTAATCGCAAAGTTATCATGTGATCTATTAATTCCACTCCTAGAAGTGCGCCAAAATAATTGAAAACAGATGTTGAAACAATATTTGTAGAGAAATGTCATTAGCAGCTCTATTCACAATAGCGAAAAGTAGAAATAACACAAATGTCCATCAACAAATAAACCAATGTGCTTAGTTGCTCATTCTTGTCCAACACTTTGCCACCCTTTGGACTATAGCCCACCAGGTTCCTCTGCCCATGAGGATTTTCCAGGCAAGAATACTGAAGTGGGTTGTCATGCCCTCCTTCAGGGGATCTTCTCAACCCAGGGATCAAACCCTAATCTCCCACATTGCAGGCAGATTCTTTACCATCTGAGCTACCAAGGAAGCCCAAGAATACTGGAATGGGTAGCCTGTTCCTTCTCCATGGGATCTTCCCAACCCAGGAATCAAACTGGGATCTCCTGCATTGCAGGAGGATTCCAATGGACATCAACAAATAACTAGATAAACATAATGTGTCAAAGTCATGCAATAGACTATAACTCAGCTCTAAAAGTAAATAAAATAATGATACACACTGCAACATGGAAAAACCTGAAAACATTCTAAGTGAAAGAAGTCAAACATAGAAGCCCACATACAGTATGATTTCATTTACATGGAATATCCAAGATAGGCAAACTCATAAAGACAGAAAGTAGATTTCTCTAAAGACTAGAAAAAAAAATAGAAAGTGACTGCTAAAAAGGGGTTTGGTAGGGTTAATAAGAAAGTTCATGGACTAGATATGGGTGATGGTTGTACTATTTTGCAAATGTGCAGTTCTACTGATCTGTACATTTTTAAATGGTTACAGCAGCAAATTTATGTTACATGTATTTTACTACACTAAAAATAATCTTGTTCCATCAAGAAAAATATTAGTTCATCATTGTATTATACTCCAGTAATAGAATAATTGAATTTTGAAAAAAAATATCCATAACACAAGTACTGAGTTACTGTAGTGAACAAATATTTCATGCTTTTCTTCACAGATACAGACACCATTGCGTAGATGCGTAGACAATGTTTGGCAGTATAAAAACCTAAAATAACACTGAAATAGCATTCAAACTAACACTTCTGTACACAAATGAACAATTCTATGTGTATAGACATTCTAACAGAATTATAATTATTCAATAGGGAAGAAAATCCCCAAAGCTTTTTCTCCTCCAACTTCACTCCCCTGATGTAATCACAGTCTGCCTCCTTCCTGAATGCTCCGGGGGATAAAATGATTGTCTTGTCATTTTATTAATTTAATGACACACTTTATCTCTGGGGACTGCCATGTATTTCTCATTCTGAAAATTCTCTGAATCATTTTCACTTCTTTTGCTTATACCTTTCTTAGGAAAAAATAAGTGTTTCTCTCTAATTTAAACCTATTCTAATTGTAAAACTTAAGACTGCCCTCACATATGCATTTGAAGCGAATCTAGCATACCTACCATCGCTGACATGGAGATTTCCAGCAATTTTAGAACATCGAAATACCTTGCCAACTCTCCTACTTTTTAAAGCCATATGTACTGAATTAATGGATCTTATTAATTATTGAAATAAAACACTACTTGTTATACAATATTTGCACCCTGCAAAGAGAGAGAGGATACTGCTAGCTTACCATCAGTAAGTGATATTCTCAGATTTATTTGTTATTGATGATATTTAAGATAAACTGGAATCATACAGTTTCTGGTCATTCTAATTAAGTTTGAGAGCACTGCACCATGTCGATTTTCTCTTTTTGGGGTCTTTGGCTTATTAGCAGGTTAGATAAATTCAGGGGTAGAATTTGTGATGACATAATGGACTCACAAAATTTGAACTCATTCCTATAACTCTCACCATGCTATCTTTCTTTGTCATAATGTCACAGAACTTGGGGCTGGGTCACATTTTCAAGAATGATTTTTTATTGTGATGTTTTGGTGAATCATTGAATGAGCAAAACTCTTCCTTTACTGGGAATTTTTTTTTTTTTTTTACTAAGAATCTGGTTGCTTAGTATAGCTCCAGTACTTGCACTGAACAACCCTTGAACTTTGAGTAAGCCACTGATCATTTCTATAGTGAAAGTGAAATCACTCAGTCATGTCCGACTCTTTGCGATCCCATGGACTATACAATCCGTGGAATTCTCCAGGCTGGCAGCTCAGCTGGTAAAGAATCCACTTGCAGTGCAGGAGACCCCAGTTTGATTCCTGGGTTGGGAAGATCCCCTGGAGAAGGGAATGGCTACCCACTCCAGCATTCTGGCCTGGAGAAGTCCATGGACTGTATAGTCCATGGGGTTGAAAAGAGTTGGACATGACTGACTTTCACTTCTCTATAGTGAAAGTGAAATCACTCAGTCATGTCCGACTCTTTGCGATCCCATGGACTATACAATCCGTGGAATTCTCCAGGCTGGCAGCTCAGCTGGTAAAGAATCCACTTGCAGTGCAGGAGACCCCAGTTTGATTCCTGGGTTGGGAAGATCCCCTGGAGAAGGGAATGGCTACCCACTCCAGCATTCTGGCCTGGAGAAGTCCATGGACTGTATAGTCCATGGGGTTGAAAAGAGTTGGACATGACTGACTTTCACTTCACTGATCATTTCTAGAAATGAGTCAAATTATCACTAAGATCTCCATTTTGTCAAAAACTCTACCAAACTATTACTTCATGACTGTGAACTTCTGATCCCTATCTTTTGGTGGCAGTCACACATTTTATTCATATGTGTGTTAATAAAATTTTCATATCTCCAGTAGGGATACTTAAGCCCATGAGAGACAGTGTAGTCTTCAGTTTAGCCTTTTACTTTTCTGTGTACTCATCAGTTCATCTGAGGCAACTCTTTATATCGGGCAACTACTTTATTGTGTCATGAATCAGTTGCACAGCACTATGCTCATTCACCTCTTCTCTCCCACATCTACATTATGAAACCACTCCTTATGCTTACAGAATTTGAAGGGGTGCAGAATTCTCTTCCTGGTGCTTTCTCAGAGGCTCAGTACTGCTCTGGTATACTATATGTAAGCAGATGATTTTCTCAGCATTCTAGCTCAGAAAGTCCAAACCAGTACAAGTTCTGTGCCTGAATTTTGGGAAAGGCATGAAGCTCCCTGAGCCCCATTTCTACAAATGCTTGGGGAAATTCTACATGTATTATAAAACACTGTAAACATACCTGTGTTCAATTTATTTTGCTTGGTCAACTTCCAGTTATAGAAATGGATGTTTCCCTCCCTGAAATTTTAAAAGTGTTGATAGTTGAGTTTATAGCTGCTCAGATCCTCACACTTGAATAAACTCTAATTATAATGCATTTATTTTTCCTTTCAAAAATCAGGGGAGAAAATTTTCATGTGTTTGTAAACAAAGGTTCCAGAACTTTTCAGAGATACCTGAAGCAAAGTGCTTGTCTGTTTCCCTTTAAGAGGACTTTTGACTTCACACATTGTCCGCTCAGTTCTGGTTTGTTTTATTCAACATTTATAAAAGGAAGGCATAGTCTGGGTCAGCTATGCACGACTTTAACAGCTTTAAGTGTTCCTTCTTGACAGAACTGCTTGAGGTTGCACTTTCATGTCCCTCTGCTGCTGCTGCTGCTGCTGCTGCTGCTAACTCACTTCAGTCGTGTCTGACTCTGTGCGACCCCATAGACGGCAGCCCACCAAGTTCCTCTGTCCACAGGATTCTCCAGGCAAGAATACTGGAGTGGATTTCCATTTCCTTCTTCATCATGTCCCTCAACTATAACTTTATTTTGCCTTAGTTCTTCTTTTATCATGCGTACACACCATTTTAACAAAACTGCTTCACAATTTGCAGATTTGATGACTCTCAATTAAGGAACTTCTGTGCTTCAGACACTGAGTTAGCACTGGGAACTCAAAAATAAAGTAACAGAAAGCCCTATGTCCATGGAATTTGTACTGTAATGGAGTGAGGCAGGTAATAGACACAATAAATTAGAATAAAATATTTGTTCTATGAAGATAAGTACTATGGACAAAAAGAAATTAAGCAGGAAAGGGGATAAGAGAGATGGTAGAGAGCTGTTATTTTCTATTTTAAAAACACAGTGAGAGAAACCTTCAGTAAAAGATGACTTAAGGAAGAGAGGAATATGAGCATGTGGCTACCTTGGAGGAAAACCACTGCAAGCCTTTTTCTATGATAAGAAAGCAGTGGACCAATTATGACCATGTTACATTTTAACATAATCTTCTAGATACTGTGTTGAGGATACTTTGAAAGGAAGTAACAGGGAAGCAGGAAGACAAACTAGAATGTTACAGCAACAGTTCAGGTGATAAATGATAACAGCAAAGGTCACGGTAGAAGCAGCAGAGGTGATGAGAAGTGAAGACAAGCTGGCTATATTTAATAATAAGACAAAAATTTGCCAATGTTTGTGAGATGTGACAGAAAGAGAAATGTCAAGATGAACTCGTGTGGCTACTAACTGAGGACGGAAGTAGCACAGGCTCAATTTTAATACCTGTGCTGTGTTTCATCACACGGAATGCCATCCACCAATCAATGAAAACCTTATCTCTAAACATTTAGGTTGATCCCACATCTGTTACTACAAGCAATATTTCAGTAAAAACTCATTGCCAAGAATTTTGCATGCATCCATTTTTCCCCAGGCTATGCACATTTCCATGTCACTTGGCACACACTCCAAACTGACCTTCAAGAAGTTGATGGATCATTACCCATGGAGCAGTTGCTTGAATGCTTTCAGGAAAAAAAGGACATAAATTTATGTTTAAATTTTGCTAACTAATATAATCACTATATGCCTCACACCCTGTGCCCCCTACTCATCTGCAGGTGACTTGTTTGCCCTACTTCTAGCTGTATGTATGATGGAAATAGCCAATGTAAGTTTGCCAGAAGTTTTTCTCCTGCTGGGCTTCTCTGAACGCCCCTCTCTAGAACCCATCCTTTTTGTCTTTGTCTTGGGGATTTATGTGCTGTCTGTCTTGGGTAATGGCCTCATCATTGTGGTCTCCTGCATGGATGTGCATCTCCACACTCCTATGTACTTCTTTCTTGTCAACCTTTCCTTCCTGGACATTGGCTTCACCACAAGCATCATCCCTCAACTCCTGGTCAATCTCTGGGGACCACAGAAAACCATAAGCTATGGGGGGTGTGTGATCCAGTTCTATATCTCCCACTGGTTGGGGGCAACTGAATGTGTCCTCCTGGCAGTCATGTCCTACGATCGCTATGCTGCCATCTGCAGGCCGCTCCACTACACTGTCATCATGCATCCAAAGCTTTGCTGCAGCCTGGCTTTTGCCTCATGGCTTGGGGGTCTGACCACAAGCATGGTAGGTTCCACACTCACCATGCTCCTGCCCCTCTGTGGGAACAATCGCATTGACCACTTTTTCTGTGAGATGCCCCTCATTATGCAACTGGCTTGTGTGGATACCAGCTTCAATGAAGTAGAGATGTACGTGGCCAGCTTTATCTTTGTCGTCTTGCCCCTGGGTCTCATTCTGGTCTCATACAGCCGTATTGCCTGGGCTGTGTTGAAGATCAGGTCAGCAGAAGGGTGGAGAAAGGCATTCAATACCTGCTCGTCCCATGTGGCAGTAGTGGCTCTGTTTTACGGGAGCATCCTTTTCATGTATCTCCAGCCTGCCAGGAGAAACTCTCATGAGGAAGGTAAGCTTGTAGCCCTCTTCTACACTGTGGTCACCCCAATGCTGAACCCCCTGATTTACACGCTAAGGAACAAGACTGTGAAGAAGGCACTTAGGCACATTGTATTGGAGAATTGTGGTTCTGGAGGGACAAGAGGTGATATTTAGAAACTCATCACTTGTGAGGAGGAAGCTGGTTTAAAGGGATCAAAATTATTTTTTTTTAATGGGAGAAAAAGAAATAAATGATTTGGAGGGGCAGAATATTGGGGATGTCATCTCTGTACAAAATTTTTTGAGTTCAAATTAGGTGACAAATTGAGTTGGATGTACTCATACTGTTTTCAGGCCAAGATAAAGTATTTTCTGTTTTCATATTTTGTTCATAATTATATTGTTTGGTTGTTTATATAGTTTTATATGTATGATATGTATGCTGGATATGATGTTGTAAATTGTTTATGTAGCTACACATGTTAATTGTTATATTATTTTGTTAACATTTTATAGAATGTCTGCTACTAAGGGTGCCTAATTTGTGTGAAGTCCTTTGCCTTTTCCCCCCAATATTTGTAGTGACTCAGTGATGTAGATATTATTGACCTCATAGCAGTTAGATAATTACAAAGTGACTCAATGGACATGAGTTTGAGCAAATTCTGGTGACAGTGAAGGACAGGGAAGCCTGACATGCTACAGGGGAGCCTGGCATGCTGCAGGGAAGCCTGGCATGCTACAGGGGAGCCTGGCATGCTGCAGGGAAGCCTGGCATGCTGCAGGGAAGCCTGGCATGCTGCAGTCCATGGGGATGCAAAAAGTAGGACACAACTGAGCGACTGAACAACAAATCAAGATTTTAGGCTGATATATAAGTCTAGCATATTTATCCATAGTTATTTTTGCCATTTTTCTTATAATCCCCTGTGATGTAATAAGAAATAGATACATTTTTCTTATCCTGAGTCTTGGCACTGAGCTATAGGACCCTTGGAATTTTCTGAGTGATATCAGTGAGAACAACTTTTGTTATTCATAACAAGTCCATTTCAACCATACCTGAGTTTATGACAATGAAATAACTCAACCTAGAGTCCTTAGATAGCTTCAGGATGGAGTCTGGGTGTCAGAGGAACCAACCATATGATCAGAAGGTTGGAACTTGCAGCCCCACATCCAACCTCTGGGGAGGGGGAATAGCTAGAAATTAAGGCACCAATGGTCAGTTTTTATTTAATCAATCACGCCTATGCAATGGACCTATATAAAAACCTTAACAGTGGGATTTGGAAAGCTCCAGGATGGTGAGTAAATCTATGCGGCAAGAAGGTAGTGAACACCAAACTTTGCAGACACAGAAGCTCCTTTGCTCAGGACTCATCCCATGTGCCTCTTCACTTATATTCTATGTAATAAACCAGTACACTTAATGTTTCCCTGAGTTCTGTAGGTCATTCTAGGAAATCACTTAACCTGAACAAAGGACAGGTCCTGGCAATCTATGGTTATAGTCCGTTGGTGGTTTGTGGCAATCTAGAACTTGCAACTGACTTTTGAACTGGGGCTGGGCGATCATGCATTTGGGCCGTCCAATCATGCATTTATTCATTCCTAAAATGAAATCTTTAAATGAGATCTATTCCTGGAGGTTAGGAAAACTAGCACACAATGCTACTCTAAAAAGATGAATCAGGTTCACAGAACAATCACAGTACTTGATTTAAAACTTAAATAAAAATTAGTTAAAAAAAACAGTGTTGGAAAGTTAATAATATTGACATTTTTGTGATAAAAAATGCTGATCAGACAGAAAAACAATTTTTGATATTACTTTTACTGATTTTTTACCTTTTATTTCATATTGGAGTATAGTTATTAATAATTCTGTGTTAGTTCTAGGTAGGCAGCAAAGTGATTCATACATTATACATGTATTAATTCTTTTTCAAGTACTTTTCTCACTTAGATTGTCACATAATATTGAGCAGAGTTCCCTGTGCTGTCAGTACGTTCTTGTTGGCTATTTATTTTAAATATAGCAGTGGGTACATGTTAACCCCAAACTCCCTAACTATCCTTCCCCCTACCCTTCTATCCTGGTAATCATAAATTCATTCTCTAAGTCTGAATCTGTTTCTTCTTTGTAATTAAGTCCTTTTGTATTATTTTCTATAGATTGTGCATATTAACAAATCATATGGTATTTGTCTCTCTGCCTGATTTATTTCACTCAGTATGACTATATCTATGTCCATCCATGTTGCTGTATATGACATTATTTCATACTTTTTAATGGCTGAATAATATTCCTTTTTATATATGCACCACATTGGCTATCCATTCTTCTGTTGATGGATATTTAGGTTACTTCCATTTCTTGGCTATTGTAAACAATGCTGCAATGAACACTGGGGTGAATATATCCTTTCGGACAACTTTTTTCTCCAGATATATGACCAGGAGAGGGATTGTAGGATCGTATGGTAGCTCTATTTTTAGTTTTTTAAGACATCGCCATACTGTTCACCCCAGTGGCTGTACAATTTACATGTCCACCAACAATATGGGAGGGTTTTGCTTTCTTGACATCCTCTCCAGCATTTGTTTGTGGATTTTTTGATGGTAGCCATTCTGATTAGCATGATTTTGAATTGTATTTCTCTGATTATTAGCAATATTGAACATCTTTTCATGTGTCTCTTGGCCATCTGTATGTCTTCTTTGGAGAAGTGTCTCTTTAGGTTTTCTGTCCATTTTTTATTTTGTTTTGATATTAAGCCACTTAAGCTGTTTGTAAATTTTAGAGACTAATTCATTATCAATCACATCATTTGCAAATATTTTCTCCCATTCTGTGGGTTATCTGTAAATTTTCTTTAGGGTTTCCTTTACTTTACAAAATGTTTTTGAGTTTAAGTGAGTCTCATTTATTTATTTTTGCTTTTATTTCCATTACTCAGATAATGGAAACAGATTTAAAAAAAGGAATTACTGTGATTTATGTAGCTGTGTTCTGCCTATGTTCCCTGTAACAGTTTTATAATATCTGGTCTCACATTTAGGCCTTTAATCCATTTTGAGCTTATTTTGTATATGGTGTTAAAGAATATTCTAATTTCATTTTTTTACAGGTAACTATTCAGTTTTCCCACCACCATTTAATGAAGAGACTGTCTTTCCAACATTGTATAGTTCTGCCTCCTTTGTCATTGATTAATTGACCATAGGCACATGGGCTTATTTCTGTGTTTACCATGCTGTTCCACTGATCTATATTTCTATTTTTGTGCCAGTACAATATTGTTTTTTTTTAATTTTATTATTTATTTATTTTAATACAAAGTTGGCATTAGCAGTTTTATGAAAAATAAAATGTACTAAAAATAAATGCTTGTGTGGCATGATTGGTAAATGATGCATAAACATAGGTTCTTTTTTCCTTCAAGGCAATCAGTCAGAAAGCAGTTTTTCCTTCTTCAAAACTATTCTACCTCATGAGCATTCAACTAGCTGTGGCTCAATGATCAAGTAGCAGTGTGACAGCACTGAGGAGGCCATAACTGTCAATAATAAATTGTTCTTTTGTTACTGCGATGTTGATCTCTCTTGCTCTGGGAGTGTGCTCCCCATCCTGAGGAAGAAGTGAGATCTTCAAGTTGTGGCTCCAGGCCAAACAAGTTGTCACTGGAGAGCTCATCTAGGGCTGATTTTCAGTTAACTACTTGGGCTCTGGAAAGTCTTTCCATATCAAATGCTACTTAATTAGTACCCAGCAAATTTGGCACAGTTCCCAGAGCCTTCAAGACATTCAGTTTGTGCGTGGTACAGGTACAATGTTCACTAAGTCAGGAATCCACACAGGAATTGTAGAATACTTGCTTGCAGGGGAGAATCTGGACAATATCATTCTGTTGATAGCTTTCTATGTAGACTGCACAATGATCAAAGTCTGGATCTGTTTCCTTACCTAGCTCATCTAGGGCTGATTTTCAGTTAACTACTTGGGCTCTGGAAAGTCTTTCCATATCAAATGCTACTTAATTAGTACCCAGCAAATTTGGCACAGTTCCCAGAGCCTTCAAGACATTCAGTTTGTGCGTGGTACAGGTACAATGTTCACTAAGTCAGGAATCCACACAGGAATTGTAGAATACTTGCTTGCAGGGGAGAATCTGGACAATATCATTCTGTTGATAGCTTTCTATGTAGACTGCACAATGATCAAAGTCTGGATCTGTTTCCTTACCACCCTTTTTCACTGTTCTGGTTATCTATTTGCTGGTAGCTTTCTTGGAGTGAGGACTCCTTAGGAGAATGCCTGCAATACTGATAATGCCTGCAATTTTGATAACTAGCTTGTAGTACAGTTTGAAGTCAGGGAGCCTGATTCGTCCAACTCCATTTTCTGGAAATTGCTTTGGCTATTTGTGGTCTTTTGTGTCTCCATATACATTTTAAGTTGTTACTGTTTTTGTTCTAGTTCCAAGAAAAAACAGCATTGGTAACTTGATACGGATTGCATTAAATCTGTAGATTGCTTAGGGTAGTATAGTCATTTTGACAATATCCATCTTTCAATCCAAGAGCAAGGTACAGCTTTCCATCTCTATTGTCTTTGATTTCTTTCATCAGGGTATTACAGTTTTCAGAGTACAAATCTTTTGTCTCCAGAGGTAGGTTTATTCCTAGGTATTTTACTCTTTTTGATGCCATGGTAAATGGAGTTGTTTCTTGAATTTCTCTTTCTGATATTTTGTTGTTAGTAATTAGGTATGCAGCAAGTTTCTGCGTGTTAATTTTGTAACCTGCAACTTACCAAATTCACTGATGTGCTCTAGCAGTTTTCTGGAAGCATCTTTAGATTTTTAACGTATACTATCATTTCATTTGCAAACAGTGACAGTTTTACTTCTTTTCAAATTTGAATTCCTTTTACTTGTTTTTCTTCTGTGATTGCTGTAGCTAGGACTTCCAAAGATTGTTGAAAAAAACTGAAGAGGGTGGACATCCTTGTCTTGTTCCTGATCTTAGAGGAAATGTTTTCAGCTTTTTACTGTTGAGTATAATGTTATCCGTAGGCTTGTCAAGTATGGCCTTTATTATGTTGAGGTAGGTTCCCTCTATGCCCATTTTCTGGAGAGTTTTTATCGTAACTAAATGCTGAACTTTGTCAAAGATTTTCCTACATTTATTGAGATGATGGTTTTTATTCTTCAGTGTGTTGATGTGATGTATCACACTGACTTATTTGCAGATACTGAAAAATCCTTGCATCCCTGGCATAAATTCCACTTGATCGTAGTGTACGAACCTTTTAACATATTGTTGGATTCAGATTGCTAGTATTGTGTTGAGGAATTTTGTATCTGTGTTCATCATGATATTGATCTTTATTTCATTTTTTGTGGTATCTTTGTCTGGTTTTGGGGTCAGGATGATGTTTACCTCATAGAATGGGTTTGGGAGATTTCCTTCCTCTGCAACTTTTTGAAACAGTTTCAGAAAGATAGTTGTTAGCTCTTACCTGAATGTTTGATAGAATTCACCTGTGAAGCCGTCTGGTCCTGTACTTTTGTTTGTTGAAAGTTTTTTAATCACAATTTCAAATTCATTAGTTGTAATTGATCTGTTCATATTTTCTATTTCTTGCTGTTCAGTCTTGGGAGATTGTACCTTTCTAAGAATATTTCCATTTATTCCAGGCTATGCATTTTATTTGTATGCAGTCCTCTTAGTAGTCTCTTAATGTCGTTTGTATTTCTGTGATGTCAATTGTAACTTCACTTTATTTCTGATTTTATTGATTTGAGCCCTCTCCTTTTTTTCTTGATGAATCTGGCTAAAAGTTTATCAAATTTGTTTATTTTTTCAAAGAACCAGCTTTTAGTCATTCTTCAACTCTGTTTCATTTTTTGTGCTCTAAATGGTATAGTTTCTTACCTTCTACTGACATTAGGTTCTGTTTTTTTCTTCTTCTCCAGTCATTTTAGGTGTAAGGTTATTTATTTGAGATTTTTCTTGTTTCATGAGGTAAGACTGTATTGCTATAATCTTCCCACTTAGAACTGCTTTTGCTATATCTCATAGGTTTTGGATCACTGTGCTTTCATTTTCATTTGTCTCTAGGTATTTTTTATTTCCTCTTTGATTTCTTCAGTAATCCATTGGCTGTTCAGTAGTATATTGTTAAGCTTCTATGTGCTTGTGTTTTTACTAATCTCCTAGCAATGTGGTTGGAAGAGATGCTTCATATGAATTTAGTTCCGTTCAGTCACTCAGTCATGTCTGACTCTGTGACCCATGGAATGCAGCACACCAGGCTTCCCTATCCATCACCAACTTTCGGAGCTTGCTCAAATTCAAGTACATAGAGTCGGTGATGCCATCCAACCATCTCATAGCTGTTGTCCCCTTCTCTTCCCGCCCTCAATCTTTCCCAGCATCAGGGTCTTTTCCAATGAGTCAGTTTTTCACATCAGGTAGCCTAAGTATTGGAGTTTCAGCTTCAGCATTAGTCCTTCCAATGGACACCCAGGACTGATCTCCTTTAGGATGGACTGATTGGATCTCCTTGCAGTCTAAGGGACTCACAAGAGTCTTCTCCAACATCACAGTTCAAAAGCATCAATTCTTCGGTGCTCAGCTTTCTTTATAGTCCAGCTCTCACATCCATACATGACTACTGGAAAAACCATAGCCTTGACTAGACGGAACTTTGTTGGCAAAGTAATGCCTCTGCTTTTGAATATGCTGTCTAGGTTTGTCATAGCTTTCCTTAAGGAGCAAGTGTCTTTTAATTTCATGGCTGCAGTCACCATCTGTGGATTTTGGAGTCCAAGAAAATAAAATAAGTGGTAGAGCAGGGGAAAAAAATGTCACCCAGAATATATTTCTATTCCTACAGAAATAAACATTATTGACTCTATGATCTAAGGAGTCTAATGTAATCAACACACCACTAGTTGGTTCCCTAATCCCCTGGGAATGTGCCCATTAAGAGATCAGCCTTAATAAGAGAAATGTCATAAATTTGAATCATCCATCCCTGCTTCTATGTTCAATTTTACTTGGGCCTGGGAGCAAGGCTGGCAAAAGAGACTGATTAATATCTACTGGAAGAGTTTTTATCTACCAACCATCAAGATCCACCTGTGCGGTGTCGTTAAAACCACCATTAAACCGAAGCCAAAATGGGAAAGGAGAAGACCCACATCAACATCGTTGTCATTGGGCACATAGATTCAGGGAAGTCTACCACAACTGGCCATCTGATCTACAAATGTGGCGGGATCGACAAGAGAACAATTGAAAAGTTCGAGAAGGAGGCTGCCGAGATGGGAAAGGGCTCCTTCAAATATGCCTGGGTCTTGGACAAACTGAAAGCTGAACGTGAGCGTGGTATCACCATTGATATCTCCCTGTGAAATTTGAGACCAGCAAGTACTATGTTACCATCATTGATGCCCCAGGACACAGAGACTTCATCAAAAACATGATTACAGGCACATCCCAGGCTGACTGTGCTGTCCTGATTGTTGCTGCTGGTGTTGGTGAATTTGAAGCCGGTATCTCCAAGAACGGGCAGACCCGTGAGCATGCCCTTCTGGCTTACACCCTGGGTGTGAAACAGCTAATTGTTGGCGTTAACAAAATGGATTCCACTGAGCCACCCTATAGCCAGAAGAGATACGAGGAAATTGTTAAGGAAGTCAGCACCTACATTAAGAAAATTGGCTACAACCCCGACACAGTAGCATTTGTGCCAATTTCTGGCTGGAATGGTGACAACATGCTGGAGCCAAGTGCTAATATGCCATGGTTCAAGGGATGGAAAGTCACCCGTAAGGATGGCAATGCCAGTGGAACCACCCTGCTTGAAGCTCTGGATTGCATCCTGCTACCAACTCGCCCAACTGACAAACCCTTGCGTTTGCCTCTCCAGGTTGTCTATAAAATTGGTGGTATTGGTACTGTCCCTGTGGGTCGTGTGGAGACTGGTGTTCTCAAACCTGGCATGGTGGTCACCTTTGCTCCAGTCAATGTAACAACTGAAGTGAAGTCTGTAGAAATGCACCATGAAGCATTGAGTGAAGCCCTTCCTGGGGACAATGTGGGCTTCAATGTCAAGAGCGTGTCTGTCAAAGATGTCCATCGTGGCAGTGTGGCTGGTGACAGCAAAAATGATCCACCCATGGAAGCTGCTGGCTTCACAGCTCAGGTGATTATTTTGAACCATCCAGGCCAAATCAGTGCTGGATTGTCACACAGCTCACATTACTTGCAAGTTTGCTGAGCTGAAGGAGAAGATTGATCGTCGTTCTGGGAAAAAGCTGGCAGATGGCTCTAAATTCTTGAAATCTGGTGACGCTGCCATCGTTGATATGGTTCCTGGCAAGCCCATGTGTGTTGAGAGCTTCTCTGATTATCCTCCCTTGGGCCATTTTCTGTGCGTGACATGAGACAGACAGTCGTTGTGGGTGTCATCAAAGCAGTGGACAAGAAGGCAGCTGGAGCTAGCAAGGTCACCAAGTCTGCCCAGAAAGCTCAGAAGGCTAAATGAATATTATCCCTAATACCTGCCACCCCAGTCTTAATCAGTGGTGGAAGAATGGTCTCAGAACTGTTTGTCTCAATTGGCCATTTAAGTTTAATAGTAAAAGACTGGTTAATGATAACAATGCATCGTAAAACCTTCAGAAGGAAAGGAGAATGTTTTTGTGGACCATATGTTTTGTGTGTGGCAGTTTAAGTTATTAGTTTTAAAAATCAGTACTTTTTAATGAAAACAACTTGACCAAAAATCTGTCACAGAATTTGAGACCCATTAAAGAAAATTTAATGAAAAAAAAAAAAATCCACCTGTGCAGTGGATGTATTTTAGTGCAGATTTATGTAGGACATAGTCATCACGTTCTGTGCCTTTTCCAAGAAGTTCAGCTACAGCCTCTTTCCAGATTTCTGTCATTGACTTCCCAGCCCTTTTCTTGTCAAATCCCTGAACAAAACACCAGCCTGTTAGGCAATGACCAGAAATCAGTGCATATCCAAACTCATCTCCTTCATTGAAAATTAAGAGCCAGATGAACTACCTGTAATCTTCCCACTATCTATAATTTGGGGATATAAAATGTCTCTATACCACTATCTTACAGGATGCTCAGAGGGTACTGTGACATAATAATGAAAATTTTTTTCTACTGCTTGTGTATAATTTAGATTAATCTGTAAATAGGCCCTTGCTTTTTCCTCCATTGATAATTGGTTAAAAATTACAAAAATTTTGAGGGCTTAGACAGGGAAGTAAGAGAGGTAAGAAGTAGGTCAGTAGTGACCTAGGGAGTCAGAGAAGTAACATGAATTGGGAAAAGAGTTAATGGAGTCACTGACAATTTTTACCTTCTTTAGTATCCAAAAATAAAAAGAACAAATGGTGGAAAATCATAATTTTAAAATCATTAGATGAACCTTTCAAGATCTGTATAACAATGTCAGTCTGAAAACTGAATAATATTCCTGACTCCTTGAAAAGATGAATAAAAAATATCTCCTGGTATTTGAATGTACTATTATTTTCTTTGCCTGTTCATGGTTTAATTTAAAATTAGTACTCAAGTTTTAGAGCCTCCAAACATAGAAGCAAGGAACAGGACAGGAGTATCCACTGGGATACCCATTTTCCCAAGCATGCCTCTCCTCTTGATCTCAAGACTGGATGCCAATTTAAGACAGTAGTGCAGGTATTCTTCAGTTTATTCAGAAATAGTTGACCAAACACATCATCCCAGAACCATGGAGGACAGCATTGAACTCTGCTCATCTCTTAACCTATCTCTGGCACAAAGAAGAATTATAAGAATTACTAGCACTTTCTTTCAGTTGTTTTAAATGGCCAGGCTGATAGGTCATTTGCTAACCCAACTGCTACCTACCTGTGCTACTGAAATCAAATCTGTACTGCTCACTGTACAGTTTGGGGCTGATGAGCCAAAACTTATTTGATGTAGCAAAAGGAGCTGTAAGAGTGAAGTTTATAGCAATATAATCCTACCTTAAGAAACAAGAGAAATTTCAAATCAACAACATAACCTTAGATCTAAACCAATTAGAAAAAAAAAGAAAGAAAGAAAAAAGCCCACAAAATTAGTAGAAGGAAACAAATCATATATATTAGAGCAGATATAAATGAAAAAGAAATTAAGGTAGCAATGGTAAAAAATCAATGACAGTAACAGCTGTTTCTTTTAGAAGATAAGCAAAATTGATAAACATTTACCAGATTCATAAAAAAAAGACTCAATAAAATTAGAAATAAAAACAGAGAAGTTGAAACTGACACTGCAGAAATAGAAAGAATCATAAGAGACTACTACAAACAACTACATTCCAGATAAATGGATAAACTGGAAGAAATGGACAAATTTTTAGAAAAGTACAATCTTTTAAGACTGAACCAGGAATAAATAGAAAATATGAACAGACCAATTACAACACCAAAACTGTAACTTATTAAAAATCTTCCAACAAACAGAAGCTCAGGGCCATATGGCTTCACGGGTGGATTCCCTCAAATGCTTAGAGAAGGGCTAACATCTGTACTGCTCAAGCCCTTCCAAAACTTTCAGAAAGAGGAACACTCCCAAATTAATTCTATGAGGCTACCATCACCCTCGTACCAAAACAAAAGATGTAATAAAAAAAGAAAATTAATGCCATTCTCCCAAATCATCCGACACTCTCTCTCTCCCACAGAGTCCAAAAGACTGTTCTATACATCTGTGTCTTTTTTGCTGTCTCCCATACAGGGTTGTTGTTACCATCTTATAAAATTCCATATATATGCATTAGTATACTGTATTGGTGTTTTTCTTTCTGGCTTACTTCACTCTCTATAATTGGCTCCAGTTTTATCCACCTCGTTAGAACTGATTCAAATGTATTCTTTTTAATGGTTGAGTAATACTCCATTGTGTATATGTACCACAGCTTTCTTAGCCACTCATCTGCTGATGGACACCTGCATGTATAATATCATATAAGAAACAAATTGCCAGTCTGCATTCAATGCTGGGTGCAGGATGCTTGGGGCTGGTGCACTGGGATGACCCGGAGGGATGGTGTGGTGTGGGGGGAGGTCAGGGGGGTGTTCAGGATTGGGAACATGTGTACACCCATGGCGGATTCATGTTGATGTGTGGCAAAACCAATACAATATTGTAAAGTAAAAAAAAAAAAGAAAGAAAGAAAGAAAATTACATGCTGTTATCACTGATGAGCATGGATGTAAAAATCCTCAACAAAATAGTAGAAGAATCCAACAACACAATAAAAAGAATCATATACCATGATCAAGTGGGATATATCCCAGGGATGCAAAGATTCTTCAATATAAAAACCAATACAATATTGTAAAGTAATTAACCTCCAATTAAAATAAATAAATTTATATTTTAAAAAAGAAAGGTATCTTGGGATATAGGGCATGAAAGGAGTTATTAAAGATTGAGGGCCATTTAAAAAAATCAACCAATGTGATACACCATATAAAAATTGAAGGATTAAAAACTATATCATAATCTCAGTTCAGTTCAGTTCAATTCATTCGCTTACTTGTGTCCAACTCTCTTTGACCCCATGAATCACAGCACGCCAGGCCTCCCTGTCCATCACCATCTCCCGGAGTTCACTCAGACTCATGTCCATTGAGTCCGTGATGCCATCCAGCCATCTCATCCTCTGTCATCCCCTTCTCCTCCTGCCCCCAATCCCTCCCAGCATCAGAGTCTTTTCCAATGAATCAACTCTTCACATGAGGTGGCCAAAGTACTGGAGCTTCAGCTTTAGCATCATTCCTTCCAAAGAAATCCCAGGGCTGATCTCCTTCAGAATGGACTGGTTGGATCTCCTTGCAGTCCAAGGGACTCTCAAGAGCCTTCTCCAACACCACAGCTCAAAAGCATCAGTTCTTCGGTGCTCAGCCTTCTTCACAGTCCAACTCTTAATAGATACCAAAAAAGCTTTCAACAAAATTCAAAAGCCATTTATGATTAAAAAAAAAAAAAAACTTTCCAGAAAGAAGGCATAGAAGAAACCTCCTTCTACATAATAAAGATCATATATGACCATATATGAAAAACTCACATCAAACATCACTCTTAATGGTGAAAAACTGAAAGCATTTGCTGTAAGATCAGGAATAAGACAAGAATGTCCACTCTCACCACTATTATTTAACAGAGTTTTGGAAGTCATAGCCATGGCAATCAGAGAAGAAAAAGATATAAAAGTAATCCAGGTTGGAAAAGAAGTAAAACTGTCTCTGCTTGCAAATGACATGATACCATACATAGAAAATCCTAAAGATGCCACCAGAAAATTGCTTAACCCAATTAATGGATTTAGTAAAGTTGCATGATGAAAATTAATACACAGAAATTTCTTGCATTCCATAAGTTAATAATAAAAGTCAGAAAGAGAAATTAAAGAAACAACCCTATTCACCATTGCAACAAAAAGAATGAAGTACCTAGGAATGCTACCTAATGAGAAAAAATATCTGTATGCAGAAAATTATAAGACACTGATAAAAGAAATCAAACATGACAGTAACAGAAGGGGAAATGCACTATGTTCCTGAATTCAGTTCAGTTCAGTTGCTCAGTCATGTCCAACTCTTTGAGACCCCATGGACTGCAGCAAGCCAGGCGTCGCTTTCCATCACCAACTCCAGGATCTTACACAAACTCATGTCCATCGAATCGGTGATGCCATCCAACCATCTCATTTTCTGTCATCCCCTCCTCCTCTCACCTTCAATCTTTCCCAGCATCAGGGTCTTTTCCAATGAGCCAGTTCTTCCCATCAGGTAGCCAAAGTATTGGAGCTTCAGCTTCAGCATCAGTCCTTCCAATGAATATTCAGGACCGATTTCCTTTAGGATGGACTGATGGATCTCCTTGCAGTCCAAGGGACTCTCAAGAGTCTTCTCAAACTCCACAGTTCAATGGCATCAATTCTGCAGCACTCAGCTTTCTTTATAGTCCAGCTCTCATATCCATACATGACTACTAGAAAAACCATACCTTTGACTAGACAGACCTTCGTCAGCAAAGTGTCTAGGTTGGTCATAGATTTTCTTCCAAAGAGCAAGCGTCTTTTAATTTCATGGCTGCAGTCACCATCTGCTGTGGTTTTGGAGTCCAAAAACAAAGACTAAAGTCTGTCACTGTTTCCATTGTTTCCCCATCTACTTGCCATGAAGTGATGGGACCAGATGCCATGATCTTAGTTTTCTGAAAGTTGAGTTTTAAGCCAACTTTTTCACTCTCCTCTTTCACTTTCATCAAGAGGCTCTTTAGTTCTTCTTCACTTTCTGCCATAAGGGTGGTGTCATCTGCATATCTGAGGTTATTGATATTTCTTCCAGCGATCTTGATTACAGCTTGTGCTTCATCCAGCCCAGCATTTTGCATGATATACTCTGTGTATAAGTTAAATAAGCAGGGTGACAATATACAGCCTTGATGTACTCCTTTCCAGATTTGGAACCAGTCTGTTTTCCATGTCCAGTTCTAACTGTTGCTTCCTAACCTGCATAAAGATTTCTCAGGAGATGGGTCAGTTGGTCGGGTATTCCCATCTCTTTCAGAATTTTCCACAGTTTATTGTGATCCACACAGTCAAAGGCTTTGGTATAGTCAAAAAAGCAGAAGTAGATGTTTTTCAGGAACTCTCTTGCTTTTTTGATGATCCAGCAGATGTTGGCAATTTGACCTCTGGTTCCTCTGCCTTTTCTAAATCCAGCTTGAACATCTGGAAGTTCATGGTTCACATACTGTTGAATCCTGGCTTGGAGAATTTTGAGCATTACTTTGCTAGCATGTGAGATGAGTGCAATTGTGGGATAGTTTGAGCATTCTTTGGCATTGTCTTTCTTTGGGATTGGAATGAAAAGTGACCTTTTCCTGTCCTGTGGCCACTGCTGAGTTTTCCAAATTTTCTAGCATATTGTGTGCAACACTTCCACAGCAGCATCTTTCAGGATTCCTGGGTTGGAATAATCAATATTTTGAAAATGACTATGCTACTCAATTGGAGAAGGCAATGGCACCCCACTCCGGTACTCCTGCCTGGAAAATCCCATGGATGGAGGAGCCTGGAAGGCTGAAGTTCATGGGGTCGCTGAGAGTCGGACACAACTAAGCGACTTCACTTTCACTTTTCACTTTCATGCATTGGAGAAGGAAATGGCAACCCATTCCAGTGTTTTTGCCTGGAGAATCCCAGGGACGGGGGAGCCCGGTGGGCTGCCATCTACGGGGTCGCACAGTCAGACACAACTGAAGTGACTTAGCAGCAGCAGTGTGCTACTCAAAATAATCTACAGATTCACTACAATCCCAAGCAAATTGCCAATGGCATTTTTCACAGAACTAGAAAAAAATTTCACAATTTGTGTGGAAACACAAAAGACCCTGAGATAGTGTCAGATTTCACAAGTTAAAGAATGGGTCCCACAAGACTGCACCCTACTTCAGACACCAATTATAAGTCCAGCTTGTCTAATTATACCAGCTATAATAGGAGGTTACCATGATTTCCTTCTCAGGTTTGATTAATTTGTTAGAATGGCTCACAGAATTCAGGAGAACATTTTAATCACTGAATTATTCATCCATCCCAGAGGATAATAAAGGTTATAAATAAATATTCAGACAAAGAGATATACAAGGTGGAACCAGATGAGTCTCAAACATAGGAACTTCACACTAATGGAGTTTGGGGTGTTCTACTCTCATAACACATGGATTTATTCTTGTTCAGCAACCTGGAAACTCCCAAAAGCCTATACTTCTGAGTTTTTATGGAGGCCTCACAACAAAGGCACTGTTGATTATATCTATGAATTTTAGTGATTGATTCAACCTCTATCCTCACTCTTCTCCCCTGAGTTCAGGAGGTTGGGTGGATGGGATGGGGCAGAACTACATTTTTCAATTCTATAATCACTTGGTCGTTTCCTCTGGGAATGAGCCCCAATCTAGTGGTTATCTCCAAAAGCCACCCCATTAACATAAACTCAGGTGTGGCTGAAAGGGATTATTTTTATTATTAATAGCAAGTGATATCCATTTTATATTTATTGCCCTAAAATCATTTTAGAAACTGGATTCTTTACCAGCTGAGCTACCAGAGAAATTTAGAAATAACTAAATATTATAACAAAAGATGTTTCTATAGGTCTAATAATGTAGGAAATTATAGAAGTTTGGGAAGTTATGTGCCAGAACCTATGGACTAGGCATGAAGACTCACACACATATCTCACTTTATATCACAATATCCACAATTTCATACAGCCACCAGTTCCTTGCTAGATGGAACACTAATACCCCTCAGTTCAGTTCAGTTCAGTCTCTCAGTCGTGTCGAACTCGTTGCGACCCCATGAATCGCAGCATGCCAGGCCTCTCTGAACCCATCACCAACTCCCAGAGTTCACTCAGACTCAGTGTCCATCAAGTCTGTGATGCCATCCAGCCATCTCATCCTCTGTCGTCCCCTTCTCCTCCTGCCCCCAATCCCTCCCAGCATCAGAGTCTTTCCAATGAGACAACTCTTCGCATGAGGTGGCCAAAATACTGGAGTTTCAGCTTTAGCATCTGGAGAAGCCAATGACACCGCACTCCAGTACTCTTGCCTGGAGAATCCCAGGGACGGGGGAGCCTGGTGGGCTGCCGTCTATGGGGTCGCACAGAGTTGGACATGACTGAAGTGACTTAGCAGCAGCAGCAGATAGTATCCAAAATATGAAGGTTAAAAACTTTAAATACACTCAGCATGGCAAGATGCTTATTCCAAGATAGTAATAAAAGATTTGAGAAATCAACCCAGAATAGTGCAGACTCAGAACTTCTTGGCAAGTTCTTTCACAAAGTATTTTATAGATATGTTTTTTTTGTCATCATGTACTATGTACATGTATATTCTGCAAACCTAAATACCATAGGCATTTTCAATGTTACAAACAAAGCTACATTAAATCCACATATAATGAAATCATTGCAAACTTTACTATTAGTTCTAGAGGATGGATTGATCTTAAAATTTTTGAAGAAAGTGATGTTTCACGTGTTTATAGACACTTTAAAGTTTCCTTTAAGAAACTACCAATTTATGCTCTTACAACAACATGTAGAAAGGCATACAGTCTCACTATTTGATGGATTATACTAACATTGGATTCTGTAGATCATTTCAATCTTTGCTTGTCGATCTTACCTGTTTATTTTGCAATATTTGATCATTAGTGAGTTTTAACACCTTTTGAAATGTTTTGGGGGCTATTTGTTCTTTTGCACTAAATTTTTTTCCCTTATTTTCATTGTTGTTCTTGTTGTTCTTTTACTTTGCTTATTGATTTAAATGAACATTTTATATATGAATATATTTCCCTTTGTAATTATAACTGGTGAATAATTTTTCCAGATAGATGTTTACCTCTTTGGTATTTTTTGTTTCTTTGTTTCCTTTATGGAATAAAAGTTTTAAATTTCATGTATTAAATTCCATCAATCATGTATTTATGCCTTCTTAAGTTCATTATTTCATTTAATGAAATTAATATAATTTTAATATGTATTACATGTGCAACCTGTTTTGGGGGGCTGGGGATGAAAAACAAGAAAATGATGTCATCAATTTCATGAGGTATTCAAGTTTATCAAATAAGCAAGCCAATAGCAAGTATAGATCAGGACAAGACAGGACTAATAATCAAGCAGGATGTGTCTGGAAGACATGACAGCAGGTCTGGAGTTGCCATAACAGTAGAGTTTATTCCTCTCTTTTTTGCACATAATTCTTTTATTTCTTTGGAAAATATTTCTTTATCTCACTGTTTACTAATATTCACAGTAAGATGCACTGTTGTAACAGAAACTAACAATATAGTGACTCAAAGGAGATAAAGTTTATACAGGTGTAAGGTGCATCTCTGCTGTAGAAGGTTGGCAACCATCAGTTGAAGAGCAAAGACTATTGACAAACAATAGATTTATTTGTTAACTGGCAATTAACCCTGTATATGAAATATAAACTTAGGTGTGATCACCTTCAGTTTCCTCTTAGACTCAAAAAAGACCACTTGCTGCTTGCTTAAATCATATACTCCTACAGCTCATCTGATTTGGAGTTCATGCTCCCATGGGCCAGAGGCTTGCTAAATGCAGAACCCAAAATGTGAGATTTGTGCTGTCAAGAAAGAAAAAGAAAAAAATGTGTAGTCTTCATATTTAGAAAGATTGTTAATCAGTGTTAAAATATGATCATCATCATCTTACTCTTCTTCAGCATCTTTGTCACAATCATCATTATCACTAAATTAGACTTTATTTAAGTAAGGTTTCTGCATGGGTAGCCGTTCCCTTCTCCTGGGGATCTTCCCAGCCCAGGGATTGAAACTAAGTCTCCCTCATTGCAGGCGGGAAGCCCTCCTGATATTAATAAAAGGGAAACAAAGACAAAAAATGTTGGAATTGTAGGCAATGAAGTTATATGCTTTATTTAGAATTCTATTTTGAACCACATCTACAAACTGGAATCGTATTTAATGGTGAACCTTGTTGACATGAAAGCCTTCATTATGAAAAATGGCTTAGAGATATATTTCTCTTTATAAAGGAAAGGGGTGCATTTAGGGAATTCAACTATTCAAATTTTGTGTCATCATAATGAAGAACAATTTCTGTCTACATATAATTACTTAAAAACCATTAAGTACATTTTGGTAAAATACAGAAGTTTTACTATTTCTCTCCTATAGGTAGATTCTGTTTGCTAGCTTTGTGAAGCTGCATTTGCTGGAATATATATTAGAGAAAGATGTGTTCACTAAAAATCAAATTATGGTTTTCATAAATCATTGAAAATGCTTGCAACCTTATCCTAATTGACTTTTATCGATCTTGATATACTTAACATTTCATTTTTTTTTTAATGGGTACATTAGAAATGCTTATCAGGCTGTTTCCTTTCAGAAAATGAACAAATATCATTTTGAATGATTGATTACTATTCTACATGATTTATTTCAATATAGCATAAAATCTTGTTCTAAGACTGTTGTTTATATAAAGTGAAGCAAGTGAGTGAAAGTTGCTCAGTGGTGTCTGACTCTTGGCGACCCCATGGACTATACCATCCATGGAATTCTCCAGGACAGAATACTGGAGTGGGTAGCCTTTCCCTTCTCCAGAGGACCTTCCCAACCCAGGGATCCACCCAGGTCTCCTGCATTGCAGGTGGATTCTTTACCAGCTGAGCCACTAAGGAAGCCCAAGAATACTGGAGTGGGTAGCCTATCACTTCTCCAGCAGATCTTCCCAACCCAGGAATTGAACCAGAGTCTCCTGCACTGAAGGTGGATTCTTTACCAACTGAGCTATCAGGGAATCCCTGTTGTTTAAACAGGCCCACACTGATGTACCAAAAGCTACCAAGAGATGGTATACAAAGTCTGGGAGATACAAGTATAAATGTATCAAAACATTAGACAAAACAGTGAAAAAAATTCAGAGACTTTATAAGAGACACAAAGAAAGAAAAATTGAAACAAACTTCCTTTTACTTGGAGAAATCAAAAAATAAAAATAGGCTCACTTGTGCTCTTATTTTCTGCAGTACCCACAATTTTTAACTTCTGACAATTCAAAGAGAAAATCTGAGCAAAAGAAAAAAAAAAAAAAAAGACAAATTTTATCTTGTCTGAGGAAACAATTATTTGAATATGTGAGAAAAACATGAAATTGAGTATAAACCTAAAGAATTTAGGGTTTAAAAGTTAGATAAAGCTATGCAAAGGTTAATTGAGACATACTTAATTTTATATAAGATTTTTGGAAAGTACTGATAGAGACTGTATTAGTCAGTGTTCTCAAAGAAAGAGAGCCCATAGGATATGTAGAGGTAGGGAGATTTGTAGATCTTTAGGTAGACAGATATTTAGAGAGGGGGTGAGAGAAAAAGAGAGATTCTATATCTACATAAGAAAGAGAATTTTAGGAATTGGCTCATATGGAATAGGCGGCTGGCAAGTTTGAAATCTATAGAGCTAGCTGAAAACCCAGGAAAGAGGTGATGTTGCAACTAGAGTGCAAAGGTAGTTTGGGAGCAGAATTCCCTCTTCCTCTTCCTCTGGTGACCTCTTTCTAAGGCCTTCAACTGATCAGTTAGACCTATTCTATTTTAGGTACTATGACCTAACCAAGTGGACACTTGTTAACACAAGTTAACCATCATAAAGACTAGCTAGGTCCTGGAAATAGTTGACATTTTATTATTTTAAAACTTATTTAAAGTTTCTTATTTTCACTTTACACTGTCAAGTCTAAGAAAAAAAAATAATGTGACGCTAACTATGACTTGCCACTAAATCTTGAATCATTTTTACTTCAGAAATGTCAAAGGTGTAAATGCATGAGTTGACAAAACACAGCTCTATTTTCATAATTAGTTTAATTGTCAGCATTGTCATCACCATCACCATCATCGTTTGTCCTGGAAAACTCTTTTGTATCAAGAAGTTGTGTTTCCCTTGTTTCCTAGACTCTTCCTGTCCATGTTTTACCACACCACTATTCTCCTTCAATGACTCTCTGTTTTTGAATTATTGAAACTTGTATCCCTAATGTTTCTCCAGTGGAGACATATGGCTTGCTTAGGAGCTTTTTCTGATAGAGACTCTTTAAGGAGGTGACTTTCAAACCTTTGTGTCCATGGTTTACAGTAAGACACATATTTAACAGACATACACACTCACACAATTGATTCACCTTACTGTGTGACCCTCTCAAATTTTCTAATCTATTTTATGTTAACTCACTTTTAAATGCTTGCTAAAATTCATTGAACTGATTTCATGATCAGTAAGGGACATACGACCTAAAATTAAAAAGAAATATTGCTCTAACTGAAGCAGCTACAAATTGCTTACACAGGACAGAAGAAGGCAAGCAATGGCCTGAAGAATCAACAGTATAATATCCATGGTGGTCTGAAAAATTCAGAACTAAAGGGTATATGAAATAGAACAAGTATACCCCTAAATAGAACAAGTGTACCCCTAAAAAAAGGAAAAGAAAAGGATGACAGGGAATGAGATGGTTGGACGACATCACTGATTCAATGGACATGAGTTTGAGCAAACTCCAAGAGATGCTGAAGGACAGGGAAGTCTGGTGCGCTACAATCCATGGGGTCTCAAAGATTCACATGACTTGGTGACTGAACAACAACAAACACAAAATAATGGTCATTCTCTCTCACATACACATATGCACACACATACATATCCACACACATATTGTTCTGACATGATGCCTCCTTTCCTGTGTATCTGACCTGAAATTGACATTACAAATCTCTGGAATCAGAGTCACAAGTTAGCTGCAAAGAAACAATTATCTCCCTGTAAAACTCCACTGAGTAGTACATTATCCTTTGTGATTAGCTGGCACATCATCTTTTGTAACTATAATAAACTCTGTCATTTTGCAGAAAATAGAGGGTCTGTCCATCTCCAAGCAAGGAAACAAGTTATTGAGTAAAGGGCCCCTGAAAGAGAGAAGACCCTGCTTTATAACATTGCAGCATTATACAAGGAATTGTGCGTTGTTATTGTCCTGGAACAGAGCAGTTTTCATGGACGAAAGACCTCAGGATGAGTACTGCCTGCCTACATCAGTGCCCTCTTGCATCCAACGGGCTGCGGTCTTTCCCAAGAAGCTTCCGCATGGCCCACTTCACGTCCTTGTTTCTCAGCGTGTAGATGAAGGGATTCAGAGTGGGGGTCACTAGGCAGTAGAAGAGGGTGAGAAACTTGCCCTGGTCCTGGCTCGCTGTATTCCCAGGCTGCATATATATGTAGATGATGCTACTGTAGAAAAGAGACACCACAGCCATGTGGGAGGAGCAGGTGTTAAAGGCCTTTTGCCTCCCTGCTGCAGACTGGATCCGCAGCACCGCAGCTGCAATATAACCGTAGGAGACAAGTATCATTGTGAGAGGCACAAGAACGATGGGAATGGCCAGGAAGAAAACCAAGCCTTCAACCCAACTGGTGTCCACACAGGAGATTCGAATGATAGCCGGCATCTCACACACAAAGTGGTTGATGCTGCGGTGACCACACCTCCCCAGGGACATCGTCAGTGGGGACATCAAGATGGAGTTGGCAATCCCACTAAGCCATGCAAAGGCGGCCAGCTGCAGGCACAGCTGCGGGTGCCTGATGGTCGTGTACTGAAGCGGCTTGCATACAGCCGCAAAGCGGTCGTAGGCCATGACAGAGAGTAGAATACACTCAATGCCCCCTACAGAGAGGAAGGCAAAGAGCTGGATGACACAACCCACATAGGTGATGGTTTTGTATGGACCCCAGAGGTTGACCAACATCTGGGGAATGCTGCTGGTTGTGTAGCAGAGATCCAGGAGAGACAGGTTGCTGAGGAAGAAGTACATAGGGGTATGCAGTTGAGGGTCCACCAGGGAGAGAAAGATGATTGTGGAATTGCCAGCAACAGCCAGAAAGTAAAAGATCATGTTGACAAAAAACAGAACCATCTCCAACTTCGGCCGGTCAGAGAACCCAAGCAAAATGAAATCTCCTCCAGAGCTCTCATTGTTTCTCTCCATCACCTTTGGCTTGATAAACCTATTTTAATATGTGTTCTATTTCCACACAGAAAAGGTGCATCTTATTTTATCCCCACTGTAAGAATACTTTTTATTTTGCTACCCACACTATTTAAATGGACTGTATTTCCAGCTGATTACTGGGAATTGCAGGGCAAGGCATTAAATAAAGATGCATGCATGCATTGCTAAGTCGCTTCAGTCGTGTCCAACTCTTTGTGACCCTATGAAGCTGGCCATGCTTCCTTGTCCATGGGATTCTCCAGGCAAGAATACTGGAGTGAGTTGCCATGCCCTCCTCCAGGGGATCTTCCTGACCCAGGGATCAAACCCACATCACCTGTGGCTCCTGCATTGCTGGCAGATTCTCTACCACTGTGCTACCAGGGACGCCCTTAAACAAGGACATTTCACTGTAAAGGAATGGAAGTTATAACTTTTGCTTCAGTAGCCTCTAATATGGTCAAGTGAGTTAAGTGAATAAATCTTTTAAATATATATATATTGATATAATCAGAAATAGAGTAATTTGAGGAGCAGCAAGCATACTTTTGTCAGACTCTGCTAACATTGAACCCATTTCCTCCTTACTAACTGATAAATTCCCCCTCTTAAATTTATGGAACAATAGCTTCAATTAATATTATCAGTGCTCATATTTTCATAACTATATTTAAAATCAAATTTAAAAATGTATTTGTGACTTACCATGGGCCAGATGCTGCACTGTAAGCTACAGGTATAGATGAGACTCAGACACAGTATCTATTTACAAGATACTCACAATACCAGTACATTGTAAGGTAAGTAACAACATGGGGTGGGGGTCGATAGAGACTTGAAATAGGAGAGCCCCAAATTTACTTGCTTCTGAATTGTTCATAATTTGGTCCAATCTCTTGAACCAGTGATTACAGTGACATTAACCATGAGACCAAAAGCAGATTTGTTTGTGCAAAGGTAAGGGGTTTTGTTTGTTTGTTTGTTTGTTTTCCCCTGCCAAGTGTGTTCACAAAATGGGCAGAAAGATGAGACATTTTCTTGTTTAGAGATGCATATTAAATATGAAACAGAAATGATCTAATGTCTAAAAGTTTGTTTCCAAATATTCCAGGAAATGAATAAAAGAAATGGATAGAGGAAAGCAAGTGAGAGGTGCTCTTCTGTGCATTCCAGCTCAATATAATACTATGCACAGAGATCAATAAAAGGAAAAATCAGGATAATTGTGCAAGGTTACTTTTGCAGTAGGTTTGTTTTCTGACCTGTATTGGTACAGTGAGAGTTAACCGAATGTTTACATCGTCAAATAGACACCAGTCAAGTGTTTGGCTTGGAAATATAGAACTCCCCTAAGATTTAGAAATTAATAGGAAAAAATGTCTCCATGTCAACCATTAAATGTTAGCTGTATGGATATAATTTTCTACATCAGCACATTTGGAGTTGACAAGGACCCAATGACTAGAGAAACTAGGATACAGTTTAAATGGAGAGTAAATGTGTCACTGTGGTCTTCCACAGCTCTGTTGTCCACGTGTGGAGAGTGTTCACTTGCAGTTCAATCAAAAATGGCTGTAGACTCAGAAAAAAATTATTGTCTGAAATGTATTTATCTGCAAAGAACAATTAGAGTCAGAGTTTTTTTTTTTAAATTAACCTGAAAATTGTAGCAAACCAACCTAAGGGATGGTCTATTATGAGTGCATCCTATCCACAGATCTCCTAGTGAGTATACATACTGAGAGTGAAACTAGGTCCGCACAAATTGCAAGCTTGAACATTGTAACATGGACAGGACAAAATTTTTTTCTAGTAGAAGAATCATTAACTGCATTTCAAAAAAAAAAAAACACTTTGTAAGGAAACTTGTGATTTGTAAACACTGTATATAAAAGAGCAATGTTTCTTTTTCTTTTCTATTTTTGACTGAAGAGTGATGCCCTACAGGCAAGGGCCTTTTAGTTCATTTCTTAATTACTTGAAAATAATCCTTATTATAAGAACAATATGTGTTTGTTACAGAAAAACAAGAAAGCAAAGACGATTAAAGAAAATAAATTCCATAATCCCATTCACTCAGATATTATAGCTAATTATTTCATGTGTAAACTTGTATACTTTTTTCCCTACTTTATTATTCCAGATTTAATACATATGTGTATTATATGTATAATCATATATAGTGCAGCTGCTATGGAAAACATATAAAAGATCCTCCAAAAATTAAGAATACAAATTTAATATGATTGAGCAATTCCACTTTTGAGACTATATCCACAGAAAATGAAAAGAATAACCCTGATGGAGACATATATTTATACTGCCACACTTACTGCAGCATTATTTATAAGAAAAAAGGTATAGAAATAACCAAAGTGCCCATCAATGGATGAAAGAATAATGAAGTTGTCAATATTATTCAGTCATAAAATGAGGAAGTCCTACCATTTGTGACAACATGAATGGACCTCAAAGGCATTGAGCTAAGTGAAATAAGTCACAGAGAAAGATGTATACTCTATGATCTACTTGCATGGGGAATTAAACAAACAAACACATGCATAGAAAAAGAGATCAAGCTTGTGGTTACCAGAGGTGGAATGTAGTAGGAGACAAAATTGGAGGAAGGTGGTCAAAACATATAAACTTCCACTTACAAAATAAATAATAAGTACTAAGGATGTAAATTTCAACATGAAGGCTATAGCTAACACTGCTATATGATATATAGGTAAGTTGTTAAGAGAATAAATTCTGAGTGTTCTCATCACAAGGAGGTTATTTTTTTCTTTCTTATTTTTTTCTTCCTTTTTAAATTTTAATTGTACCTGTATGAGAAAATAGATGTTTTCTGAGCCTATATTGATAATCAATTCACAACATATATAAATCAAACTTGTATGCCTTAAAAATGCTGTATGCCTTAAAGTTACACTGTGATATATGTCAGTTATTTCTCAGCAAAACTGGAAGATGAAAATAAAACAGGGTGGGAGAACTAAATGTGGGAAAAGGACCGTTGTGAACTCAGGAGACATATGGTATATGGAAGGGAGATAACCTACACATTTCTCAGATGACAGCATGCTTCCCAAGAAGGAGTCCTAGAATTGTCAGATATTTGTTATGATGCTTTAGGCACTGGAAATGTCACCTGGGACAATTTACCATATCTTAGAGATCACGGCTGTTTAAAGAAGGTTCTTTGAGTGAATTTTAATTCTTTGTAGCTACATTTCCTTCACCAAGGAACAGAATTAATAAGACCAGATTTGCATTTTGTCAGGGCTTTCTGATTACTATGTTACTTTGCACTGTTTTCTAATCATGTGAGTTTTCTGGGACCTATGTTCAAACAGAGACTAGTAAATATTAAGAAAAGTATGCAGAAAGCTAGAAAGCCTATTCTGAAATAATATTCTTTTCTAACCATAGACCTCCCTCATCCATTATAGTGATGACTTACTAGTCAGATCTATGAGACTGCAATAGATCTTGAAGCCGTTTATCCTAGGATCTGAAATGTATATCCATACACCCCAAGACCTGAGTATAATCATGAGAATTAATTTCATCATACAAGGAAATAGTAATAATTGTTTCACAGTGTTTTTCAGAGCAGTCTCTGAAATACTGCTATTTAAAAACACTCAAATGTTTTCATGAACCTAGATGTCCATCAACAGATGAATAAAGATGTTGTGTTACATATATACAATGAAATATTACTCAGCCATAAAGAGGAACAAATTTGAGTCAGTTCTACTGAGGTGGATGAACCTAGAGCCTGTTATACAGTGTGAAGTAAGTCAGAAAGAGAAAAGCAAATATTGTATAAAAACAGTAGTGATGAACCTATTCATAGGGCAGCAATAAAGATGTAAACTTGGAGTACAGACTTGTGGAGAAAGTGGAGGAAGGAAAGGGTGGGATGAATTGAGAGAGTAGCAATGGAAACATATATACTACCGTATGTAAAATAGATAGCCAGTGGGAATTTGCTGTATGATGCAGGTGCTCAACCCAGTGCTCTGTGACAGTCCAAAGAAGTGGGATAAGATGGGAGGGAGGAGGGGGGTTTAAGGCAGGGGGATATATGCATACCTATGGCTGATTCATGTTGATGACAGCAGAAACCAATACAACATTGCAAAGTTGACATTAATAAAAGGGAAACAAAGACAAAGAATGATGGAGTTGTATGAAATGAAGTTATTACATGCTTTAGTTAGAATTCTATTTGAAACCACATCTACAAATTGGAATCATATTTAATGATGAAACTTGTTGACATAAAGGCCTTTGTTATGGAAAAATGGCTTTGAGATCTCTTTCTGTTTATAAAGAAAAGGGCTACATTTAGGGAATTCAACTATTCAGCTATTCTAATTCTATATCTTATTATAATGAATTTCTGTCAAAATTCTGACAAATTTATAATTTCTGACTATATGTAATTACTGAAAAATCTTTAAGTCCTTTTTGGTAAAATACAAAATATATTTTGGTAAAATATTTATCTCCTAAAGGTAGACTCTGCATGTTAGCTATGGGAAGCGTTTGTTAGAATATTTACTAGAGAAAGTTGTATCCACTAAAAGTCAAATTATGGTTTTCATAAGTCATTGAAAATAGTAGGAGGGTTATCCTCCAATTAAAAATAAATACAACTTTGTAAATGTTTTGATGAAAATCAGAACATATATTAAGAAAAGTAGCAATATAATTTCCAAATTATGTTTAAAAGATTCAAAACTTGCAACAGTATCAGTATTCTGGGACCTTATTCTGGGACCCCATGATCTCACATGGCATACATCTGCCAGCAAGTCTTTGGGAGAAATATTCTGTCATCACTGCAGCAAAATCATACATTGATGCTGACCTGCATTAGGTTCTCAGAAAAAAAATAATAAGTAGGGATGGGTTGAGAGATGGTCCCTGAATTGATGAAGTAGCTTCCCAAAGTCATCCTCCTCTATTAGGGGTCAGGTGGTAGACCTAGGGAACCAGGGCATTTCTCTAAGAATTTTCAAGGTACAGCACATGCTCAGAGCTCACAGCTCTTGATTGCCCTTATCCTCATCAAGATCTTGTAAAAGAGTTTCAACTATTAGTAAGTTCTTGTGTTACAAAAGCCTGCAGCTGCTTCTTGCTCATCCTGTTATGTTGGCAGACCAAGAACAGCTTGCTATTTGCTGGCAGACATCAAAACAAAGCAAAAAGCAAAAAAGAGGCATTTTGATTAAGGTAGATTTTTAAGTCCTCTAACTAGAGATGGTCAAAAGAAACATAAGCCATAACTCTGATGAAGGTAATGCTTTGATTAATTCTTGTCTTAGGAAAAACAAACTGCAAAATCATTTAAAATAAGATTTTTGTAATACTTTGCACATTGAACCAAGCACAGCTCTTTGAAAAATTGCCATATAAATAAAGTTAAAGGATTCAATATGTTGCTAGTGGTATAAACACATATATGGATCATTTTTATAGCAGTATTTAGTGTAACCTGAGAGAATGTACTCAGCAGTTCACGCTGAAGTTAATGACTTTGGGGAAGAATGGGTGGGTAAATCTGGGAAACAGGAAAATAGAGATAAGAAGGTTTTCTGAAAAAAAAAAAATGATTGCATATTAACAGAAAAGCCTAATTTTAGGGTTAAAATAACAAATGTCTAGGGAATTAAAATGCAAATGATCAAATTGTTTGAGCAATTCAGTACTGGCATAGTCTTTAATATTGCCTTCCAAATACAGCCTAAAAATGAGGAGAGAAAATAAAATTAACTTTCTCTGAAACATAGACCCAGAGGAAGAAGTAAGTATGTAGGTGTTCAACAAGTATGTAGGTGTTCAGTTACAAAGGGATTATGAGCTCATAATACTTACTGAAATGGGGTGATGAAATTCTCTCACTCTGGAAAACATCATCTCTCCACTTGCTCCCTAGACTGGGGAGTCATTAACAGTAAGCCTCCACCCCAATCCCAGAGTTCCTTTCACATATTATACTGGAAGGTATTTTAAAACTTCTCAAGTTGTCAGGACACTATCATTAAACCCCTGTAGATTTATTAATAAGCAAATTATGCTTATGCTATTAAATTGCCTGAGTTCTTAGGTCTCCTTCTGTTCCCTAGAGATTCAAGAAATATCTCCCTAGAGATCAAGGGAAAGAGATCTTGTGACTTTTTCTGGTGGGTACGGAAGAAGGCACATAGCATAAGCAATAATTTTATTTCAGATCAATCACTAAAAGGACTCAAATTTAAAGATGAGAGAGAAATAATTTCTCTTAAGGACTGGTTAATTACAAAAGACTGATTGAACACTTATTCATCTAGAGTCACAAAATAATTTGGCTAACATTGCCATTGCATTTATACTTGAATTCTGTTGTATTTGAAAATGCTACATTGTGTTTACAGGAAGAATAAAAAAGTACTGAACCTTTAAATTAGCAAACCTTAATCCTGACCCAATACTCAACACTTAGGAAAGGAGCCCCCACAAGAGACTGACCCAGGCTTGCCCATGAGTTTCCAGGAGTCTCCGGCAGAGGTGAGGGTCATCGGTGGCCTCCTGCAGGGTCAGGGGCATTGGGAGCTGCTAGGACCTTTTTAAAGAGATCGACATTATCTTCATTACCTCCAGGATAGTTTGGCCTCAGGTCAAACAACAGGGAGGGAACACAGCCCCTCCCATCAACAGAAAATTGGATAAAAGATTTACTGCAAAATGGCTGTCTGGGGAGGCCTTACAAATAGCGGTGAAAAGAAGAGAAGTGAAAAGCCAAGGAGAAAAGGAAACACATAAGCATCTGAACGCACAGTTCCAAAGAATAGCAAGAAGAGATAAGAAAGCCTTCTTCAGCGATCAATGCAAAGAAAGAGGAAAAGAACAGAATAGGAAACACTAGAGATCACTTCAAGAAAATTACAGATACCAAGGGAACATTTCATGCAAAGGTGGGCTCGATAAAGGACAAAAATGGTAGGGACCTAACAGAAGCAGAAGATATTAAGAAGAAGTGGCAAGAATACACAGAAGAACTGTACAAACAACAGCTTCATGACCTGGATAATCACAATGGTGTGATCACTCACCTAAAGCCAGACATCCTGGAATGTGAAGTCAAATGGGCCTTAGAAAGCATCACTACAAACAAAGCTAGTGGAGGTGATGGAATCCCAGTGGAGCTCTTTCATATCCTGAAAGATGATGCTGTGAAAGTGCTGCTCTCAATATGCCAGCAAATTTGGAAAACTCAGCAGTGGCCACAGGACTGGAAAAGGTCAGTTTTCATTCCAATGCCAAAGAAAGGCAATGCCAAAGATTGCTCAAACTACTGCACAATTGCACTCATCTCACATGCTAGTAAAGTAATGCTCAAAATTCTCCAAGCCAGGCTTCAGCAATACAGGAACCGTGAACTTCCTGATGTTCAAGCTGGTTTTAGAAAAGGCAGAAGAACCAGAGGTCAAATTGCCAACATCTGCTGGATCATGGAAAAAGCAAGAGAGTGCCAGAAAAACATCTATTTCTGCTTTATTGACTATGCCAAAGCCTTTGACTGTGTGATCATAAGAAACTGGAAAATTCTGAAAGAGATGTAAATACCAGACCACCTGACCTGCCTCTTGAAAAATCTGTATGCAGGTCAGGAAGCAACAGTTAGAACTGGACATGGAACAACAGACTGGTTCCAAATAGGAAAAGGAGTACATCAAGGCTGTATATGGTCACCCTGCTTATTTAACTTTTATGCAGAGTACATCATGAGAAACGCTGGACTGGAAGAAACACAAGCTGGAATCAAGATTGCCGGGAGAAATACCAATACGGCAATGGGGTTTGATTCCAAATGCAAATTCGCCCCTGCTACTGTCTTGCTGGGGCTTCTCCTTGGCATTGGATGTGGAGTATCTCCTCACAGCTGCTCCAGTGCCTACCATCTTTCTGTGGTTTCTCTAACCTTGGAGTGCAGCATCTCCACACAGCCGGTTCAGCGAAGTGCAGCTGCTGCTCCTGACCTTGCACATGGGGTATCTCCTCTCGGCCTTTCACCGTTCCTTAGTGTGGATCACAATAAAGTGGAAAATTCTGAAAGAGATGGGAATACCAGACCACCTAACCTGCCTCTTGAGAAAGCTGTATGCAGGTAAGGAAACAACAGATCTGGACATGGAACAACAGTTAGAACTGGACATGGAACAACGGACTGGTTCCAAATAAGAAAAGGAGTACATCAAGTCTGTGTATTGTCACCCTGCTTATTTAACTTATATGCAGAGTACATCATCAGAAATGCTGGGCTGGAAGAAGCACAAGCTGGATTCACAATAAAGTGGAAAATTCTGAAAGAGATGGGAATACCAGACCACCTAACCTGCCTCTTGAGAAAGCTGTATGCAGGTAAGGAAACAACAGATCTGGACATGGAACAACAGTTAGAACTGGACATGGAACAACGGACTGGTTCCAAATAAGAAAAGGAGTACATCAAGTCTGTGTATTGTCACCCTGCTTATTTAACTTATATGCAGAGTACATCATCAGAAATGCTGGGCTGGAAGAAGCACAAGCTGGAATCAAGACTGCTGGGAGAAATCTCAATAACCTCAGATATGCAGATGACATCACCCTTTTGGCAGAATGTGAAGAGGAAAAGGCAGACTTCAGCAATACGTGAACTGTGAACTCCCTGATGTTCAAGCTGGATTTAGAAAAGGCAGAAGAACCAGAGATCAAATTGCTAACATCCGCTGGATCATGGAAAAAGCATGAGAGTTCCAGAAAAACATCTATTTCTGCTGTATTGACTATGCCAAAGCCTTTGACTGTGTGGATCACAATGCTGCTAAGTTGCTGCTAAGTTGCTTCAGTCGTGTCTGACTCTGTGCGACCCCATAGACAGCAGCCCACTAGGCTCCTCTGTCTCTGAGATTCTCCAGGCAAGAACAGTGGAGTGGGTTGCCATTTCCTTCTCCAGTGGGTCACAATAAACAGTGGAAAATTCTGAGAGAGATGGGAATACCAGACCACCTGACCTGCCTCTTGAGAAATCTGTATGCAGGTCAGGAAGCCACAGTTAGAACTGGACATGGAAGAGCAGACTGGTTCCAAATAGGAAAAGGAGTACATCAAGGCTGTATATTGTCACCCTGCTTGTTTAACTTCTATGCAGAGTACATCATGAGAAACGCTGGACTGGAAGAAATACAAGCTGGAATCAAGATTGCCAGGAGAAATATCAATCACCTCAGATATGCAGATGGTACCACCCTTATGGCAGAAAGTGAAGAGGAACTCAAAAGCCTCTTGATGAAAGTGAAAGAGGAGAGTGAAAAAGTTGGCTTAAAGCTCAACATTCAGAAAATGAAGATCATGGCATCCTGTCCCATCACTTCATGGCAAATAGATGGGGAAACAGTGGAAATAGTGGCAGACTTTATTTTACCAGACCACCTGACCTGCCTCTTGAGAAATCTGTATGCAGGTCAGGAAGCAACAGTTAGAACTGGACATGGAACAACAGACTGGTTCCAAATAGGAAAAGGAGTACGTCAAGGCTGTACATCGTCACCCTGCTTATTTAACTTATATGCAGAGTACATCATGAGAAACGTTGGGCTGGAAGAATCACAAGCTGGAATCAAGATTGCCTAGGAGAAGTATCAATAACCTCAGATATGCAGATGACACCACCCTTATGGCAGAAAGTGAAGAGGAACTAAAAAGCTTCTTGATGAAATGAAAGAGGAGAATGAAAAAGTTGGCTTAAAGCTCAACATTCAGAAAACAAAGATCATGGCATCTGGTCCCATCACTTCATGGGAAATAGATGGGGAAGCAGTAGAAACAGTGTCAGACTTTATTTTTGGGGGCTCCAAAATCACTGCAGATGGTGACTACAGCCGTGATGCTTACTCCTTGGAAGAAAAGTTATGAGCAACCTAGATAGCATATTGAAAAGCAGAGACATTACTTTGCCAACAAAGGTCTATCTAGTCAAGGCTATGGTTTTTCCAGTGGTCATGTATGGATGTGAGAGTTAGAGTGTGAAGAAGGCTGAGCGCCAAAGAATTGATGCTTTTGAACTGTGGTGTTGGAGAAGACTCTTGAAAGTCCCTTGGACTGCAAGGAGATCCAACCAGTCCATTCTGAAGGAGATCAGCCCTGGGTGTTCTTTGGAAGGAATGATGCTAAAGCTGAAGCTCCAGTACTTTGGCCACCTCATGTGAAGAGTTAACTCATTGGAAAAGACTCTGATGCTGGGAGGGATTGGGGGCAGGAGGAAAAGGGGATGACAGAGGATGAGATGGCTGTATGGTATCACCGACTCGATGGACTTGAGTTTGAGTGAACTCTAGGAGATGGTGATGGACAGGGAGGCCTGGCATGCGGTGATTCATGGGGTCGCAAAGAGTCGGACATGACTGAGCGACTGAACTGAACTGATCTATTTATTTATTTTGGCCACACTGCACGACTTGCCACATCTTTTTCAGCAGACCCCTAGTTCCCCAACCAGGGATTGAATCCAGACCAGTGAAAATGCCAAGTTCTAACTACTGGACCGCTAGAGAACTCCCAACACTTCTCCATTTAAAATGGCCAAGGTGGGACTTCCTTGGTGGCCCAGTGGTTAAGACTGTGCTCCCAGTGCAAGGGGCCCAGGTTCAATCCCTGGTCAGGGAACTGGATCCTGCATGCTGCAACTATTAATAAAAGATCTGCCTGCAGGAAATCAGGGTTGGGGGAACATGTTGCGAGGACACCCAGCACTGAGTCACACACAGACTCGGCAGCAGCTGAAAGCACCTCAACCATGCAAAACTGGGCTTGAAGATCAGGCTTCTTCATTTTCTTTTCTTCTTTTATCACTCATGCACTCTTTTGAAAAATCAAATTAAAAAAGAAAAAAAAAACCTCAGTTCAGAGAGGTTTATAAAGAAGCCTCCTCCTGTTCCTCCTTTCTCAGCCCTGAAGGCAAGCAGTTTTAACTGTTTCATATTTAATTATATGGCGGTCGTCTCCACGAGCCTAAATAAAACACTCATAATGCCGTTTCTTGATTTATCTGCTTTAGAGCTTATCTGCTGTGCTGAGCGAGGCTTCCTCACTGACGGCACCTGGCCCCTCCCCCACTTCCATGAGGTTCCCCCACTCACTTTCTGACTTTGGCTTCTGTGCTCAGAGCTGTCTCAGTTTCAGGCTTCCACAGCCTCTCTGTCCTCCTGGTGAGGAGAGTGCTGGCCTATCTTCCTGGGACACCCTTGATTCCAAGCCCTGCTCCAGTTTTCACTGCCCTGGTTGGTGGTCTTTCATTCCATTGCAAGGCAGTAACTGTTAGAGCGATGCTCTGCATTTGGAAATGCGTGCATGCCGAGCCTGGCTCCTTGTCTTTAAGTTTCTGAGGCTCTGGATCCCTCACAGGACTGCTCGCCTGGGCTCTGTCACCCCGCTGGAGGTTCAGAATCACTCCTTGGTTTCATTTGCGTTTATTGGACCAGACCTTTCTTACGGGCACTGCATTTTCTCCTGCATCCTGACTGCTTATTCCTTCCTTTCCCATGAGAAGTTCCTGCCCTGAGCCCCTCTCATCCCTGTTGCCCTCTGTGTATGGCTTGGGCTCTGTCTATTCTCCTCAAGGCTCAATTCAGGGGCTCCACACTTGGACCAGAACTTCCTGGCACAGACTTGTCATTCCTGGATTTCTCATCTTCTTTGTTTTTGCCGAGGCATCTCAGGTTTGCTCTGGAGTCGTGGTCTTACTTTGGTACCTTGAGCTTTCTGTCCATGCTGAGGTTTTTGTTTCAGTGAAGTGGACTGTCTGTTTATGGGTGAGACCAGTGAGGCTGGTGTGGAGCGGACATGGGTGGAATTTGAGGATGCAGGTTGTGCAGCAGGGCAGCTGCCCAGAGCCCTAGAGGCCAGCATCATGATGGCAACTGGGGCCACCAACACCCAGAGACCACAAGGCCTACATTCCAGATGGGGAAGCTGAGACTGAGGGGCAAGTGGCTTGTCCGTGGTCACACAGCAAATTGGTGGCTAGAACCCAGGTCCTTTGAGCCAAGAATCCAGGTGCCTCCACTGGACCACGGCTGCTTTGGTTGAAGGCATACAGGAGATCCGGGCTTTCTAAGCACTCTGGCCAGTCTGTAAAGCCATCCCAAGGGGGCTCGGGACCCAGGTCACAGACACCTCTGCTCCTTGGTGCTAACCCTCCTTCCTTGGCTTTGCCCTGCTCCATCCACAGCTGCCCTTCCCAGCAAGGTCATGCCCTGAGGTTTCAGAACAAACACAACCTCTGGGACTATTTGACTAGAAAATACAGGCCAGAAATCCACCATAGGACCTTGGCATTGAAGAGATTTTGTTGTCTCCAACAATCCAGTTTGACAATTGACTAGCGATCCGAGCCTCCACATGTGTGGGAGGGAGGCTATGGGCTGGAGCCATTTGCAAAGGGGCTGCTGGCCTTTGGGGGCTGGTGGGCAGATTTGAGGGCCAGCTTTGAGGGGACTCAGCCTCATTTTGTGACCTGGACCTGCTGTCTCCTTTACACATCAGGCATTTTCCTACAGGTTGCCCCCCTGGGGTCCACTTTTAATACTGAATCCCAGAACTTTAGTACAGAGTGGCCTTCCATCTTGTCCCTCTAGTATAGAGGCAGGGAACAGGCGGTCCTCATTGGACTGGGCCAGGCCACTCAGTGAATTTCTGGGGGACTCTGTTTAGGGGAGGATGGTTGTAATAGTCAGGGTCCTCCAGAGAAAGAGAACCAGTAGGATATAGATACAGAGAGAGGGTGAGGGGTGTGTGAGGAGGAGAGAGGGGAAAGATTATTTGAAGAAATTGCTTCCTGAGATTGTGGGGCTGGCCCATCTCAAGTCTGCAAGGCACTGGACATTCCAGCAGGAGTTGATGTAGAAGTCTTGAGCCCAGGGAAGCGTGGAGGCAAACTTCCTTCCTCTTCTGGGAATCTCAGTTTGTTCTCTTAAGGTCTTCAACTGATTTGAGGAGGCTCACCCACACTAGGAAGGGTCATCTATAACTACTTTACTCAAAATATACTGAGTTAAATGTTAATATCATCTGAAAAGCACCTTTATAGCAACATCTAGATGGTGTTTCAGAGAAAGCAATGGCAACCCACTCCAGTACTCTTGCCTGGGAAATCCCATGGACAGAGGAGCCTGGTGGGCTGCAGTCCATGGGGTCACGAAGAGTCGGAGACAACTGACTGACTTCACTTTCACTTTTCACTTGCATGCATTGGAGAAGGAAATGGCAACCCACTCCAGTGTTCTTGCCTGGAGAATCCCAGGGACGGGGGAGCCTGGTGGGCTGCTGTCTATGGGGTCTCACAGAGTCGGACACGACTGAAGTGACTTAGCAGCAGCAGCAGCAGCAGAAGGTGTTTGACCAGACAACTGGGCACCATGGCTCAGCAAAGCTGACACAGAAAAAAAAAATTTTTTTTTGACACAGAAAATTTAACAATTGCAATGGTGCTGTGATCAAACCTGTCAATCCTAAAGGAAATCAACCCTGAATATTCATTGGAAGGACTGATGCTGAAACTGAAGCTCCAATACTTTGGCCACCTGATGCAAAGAGCTGATTCATTGGAAACGACCCTGATGCTGGGACAGATTGAGGGCAGGAGGAGAAGGAGGGTGACAGAGGATGAGATGGTTGGATGGCATCACCGACTCAATGGACATGAGTTTGAGCAAACTCTGGGAGATAGTGAAGGACAGGGAAGCCTGGCGTGCTGCAGTCCATAGGGTCACAAAGAGTTGGATACAACTTAGCAACAGAACAACAACACCTCAATGGTGCAGTGAGGGACATTTGGCATCTCTGGTCCCTGCCTACTCAGTGCCATAGTCTCCTCAGACTTATGACAACCAAAGACAAGTCCCCTCTCTACTTCTGTGTGAGTCCTGGGTCAGGGGTGGGAGGAGGCTCCTGTGAAAATCTCTCAGGGAATAGTAGTAAGAGAGCCAGAAGTCCCCTGGGACCCTCAGGCCAGTGACTCAGTCTCAGTCACCAAGCTCCGTGAGCATCTAGTTTTTCTAGCTCATCTGGGGGTTAAATGTCTTGAGTCTAGCTCAAGGAAGGAATGCCTCCTTCCCCATGTCTTCAAGAGCACAGGGTGGTTCCTGAACCCACAGCGGGCCTCCTGCAGCATCCCACTTCCCCTGTGTCTGATTCTCTGACCATCACTCCAGGCCCCCAGCCATGACTAAACAGCCACAATAGTAGCCTTGGAAGCCAGCCCAGAAATCAGAGATATCTGTAATGATTAGAGATCATTTGGGGTCCAGCTCCTGGGGACATTATGTGGTTAAAATAGAGCTGTTTCATTTCATCCCCAACTGTGGGATGGTGATATTAGGAATTCTAATGCGTCTGAGTCCCTGCTGACCCCTAGCTCCTGCCCTTTAGGAAGTCTGATGTCTGCAACTCAGAGACGGTGTGGATAATGGGGGGCCTGCTGCTTAACCCTTGATATTTACCAACTTTGGTCAGTTCACCAATCCCCAGTCCCAAATTTGCTAAAGTAAATGCTATGCCCTTTTCATAGAGCTGTCATGCATAAAAACTGCCACTGTGTTCCCCGAGTCCTGTCCCCCAGTGAGCCCTGCAGCAGGCAGCTGCCAGCACATTGGGGGTGCTCTGAGGACAAGCCTGTGGCAGTCACACCCTCTTTCTTTCCCAGTCTAGCTTGACTGCCTTGGTCCAGAGCCCCAAACAAGTCCAGTGATGGTTCTGCATCCTCACATACACCCAGGAAAGGTGAACACTTGACCCTCCAGCCTTGGTGGTTGGGGTCCAGCTGGACAACACTGGAGTGGGGAGGAAGAGGAGACAGGGTCAGTGGCACAGGGATTTCAGCCCCTCCTGTGTGACCTGAAGCTCCTGTCCCCCTCTGACCTGGACCGCCCTCACCACCTCCTGCCCCACCCAAAGGGGAGGGAAGGGGATCTCTTCTGAGATAGGGAAAGAAGACAGGAGGTCCAGGACCACAGAGACCAAGTGACCCCCAAGTTACAGAGACCTTAATAAGCCACTATGAATGGAGAGTTTTTATACGTCAGCATCAGGCTCTTTGTGTAGACTGTCTCACATTATCTCCCCTCCTTGTAATCACGTAAGCCCATGCCCATCTTTAATACAAGGTTTAAATAGGTTTCTAATATAAGGTTTAAATGGGCTTCCCTGATAGCTCAGTTGATAAAGAATCTGCCTGCAATGCAGGAGACCCTCGTTCAATTCCTGGGTTAGGAAGATCCGCTGGAAAAGGGATAGGCTCTCCACTCTAGTATTCTTGGGCTTCCCTTGTGGCTCAACTGGTAAAGAATCCGCCTGCAATGTGGGAGATGTGGGTTCAATCCCTGGGCTGGGAAGATCCCCTAGAGAAAGGAAAGGGTACCCACTCCAGCACTCTGGCCTGGAGAATTCCATGGACTGTATAGTCCATGGGGTCACAGAGTCAGACACGACTGATCGACTTTCACTTTCACTTTAAATAGATTAACTCCCACTTCGAATGTCTGTCCCTAAAGTCAGTCACACCAGGACACAGTTCACATAGGTGTTTCATGCTAATATTTGTGCACTATTTTCTTTTTGTGAAGAAATCTCTTTTTTCATTATATGATTTGGTTATCACTGCAGTAGGTATTTGCGTGCATATTAGTTACCTGGTTTTACTGACGTGGGGGATTATAGGTCTAAGACACAAGTACCTGCCCTCCATAAGTTCACAGTCTTGTAGGAGGTACAGGTGTGATAATATATGTAGTGTGCAGCCCTGTCTAAAGTAAGATGGCTTGTTGACCAAGTCTCTGCTGTTCTGAATCCTGCCCCCAAACACTCAGTGCTTTTCCCTCCAGAGGATTCATTAAGTCATGGATTGTACCAACGAGTTCTCCTATAAGCATTTAGGCTGTAGAAAGATTTTCTTTTGAACAATGCTTCTTCTCATTTGTATAATTCTATAGGGGTAGCCCAAGTATTTTATAATATATCAGCCAATTTTTTTTTCTCACAACCTTATGGAATGGATAGGGAAAAAACTACCCTCACCCCACTTTACAAATGAGGGAAATTACAAGGCTACTGAGATAGATTCTGAGCAAGAACATCTGCTCCTTGGCTAGAGATTCATTGATTCATCTATTCATCCATCCACCCAGCCATCCATCCACCCAGCCATCTATCCTCCCAGTCATCTATCCACACATCTATCCACCCACCCACTCATCCACCCATCCATCATCTACCCACCAATCACCCAGCCATCCACCCATCCTCTGCCAGGCCCTAGGGCTCACTGCTGGAGGATAGAGGTGGCTCCAGCTCTGAAAGAACTCTCAGTCTGGAAGGTTGTCTGAATCCTATAGGTTATGGGGATAGCTTATGTTCTCCTCAACATTTCAGGATTAGCTTCTTCCCTCACGAACAATCTGGGGACAAGCAAAGGCACCTGGTAACAAACGCTTTCCGCTGGGTTTGGGATGTTGGGACAACTGCAAGTGACAGGCACAGTGAAGAGCATGGACATCCCGCGAATTCCTGCAGAAGTGCAGAGTAGCAGTATTGTGGCGCCTGAGCCTCTAGGCAATCGTGGGAGAGGATTTCTGGTCTCTCTCTGAAACTAAGAGGTAGCAAATCTTCTTTTGATGGATTAATGGATCGGAATGTCATGAGGGCTGCTGATTTATAGCCTGCATTCTCATCTGCCCTCCATAGCCTGACGGAATCTTAGAGGAAAGTTCTTGGGCAGCAGGGTCAAGCAAAGGTTGTTCCTTTAAAGCAAGAGGAGAACGCTGTGACAACACGGGAATGATGCTGTGAAGGACAAGCCCTGACATGCTCAGCAACCTGAGGAGAACCCACAACTGGGACCCCACCTGCTCAAGTTCCAGCTTTCAGCCAGACACCAGCCACAAAGAGCCTTCCTTCCCACTGAGAGTGTGGAATAAGTGTGTGGAGTGTGTGATAAGCATGCCCCGTGCTGATTTGTCGCCATGGGAGTGCTGCCATGGGAGCCTCTGTGGGCTCCGGGGAGCATCTGGAGGACTCTCTACCCCTGTATCTTCCTACTGGCCTGCCCCTGCACCTGGTGGTCCCCGTGAGTAGTCACTTCATTTCAGTTAAAGCAGCGAGGGTGCTGGAGATTCCTGTGGAAACCGAAGGGAACTAAAGAGGACAGCTTGGCAGCAGGCGGTGCCTTCCCCATACTCACCATGTGACGGTTCCACTTCCCAGATGGCCTTGCTGTCTGACAGCCAGGTGGGAGCAGGGCATTAAGGAGCTGGTACACAGGACAGGTCATTTTTTTTAAGTTGTAGTAAGATATTTACAACCCCCAAATTTCCATTTTTAAGTCTACAGTCAGTGGCATTGAGCACATTCACACTGCTGTGCAGCCGGCACCACCAACCGTCACCAGAACTTTGTCATCATCCCAAATTAGCACTCTGTGTCCATTACACAATAGACTCCCATTCCCACCTCTCTAGCCTCTGGAAACCATCATTCTCCTTCCTGTCTGTGTGAATTTGACTCTTCTGAGGACCTCATCTAAGTAGAATCATGCAGTGCTTATCTTTCTGTGAGTTGATGATTTTACTGAGCTTAAGGTCTTTAAGGTTCATTCACATTGCAGCCTGTCAGTATTTTCTTCCTTTTATGATTGAATAACATTCCATTGAATGGATGGACCACGTTTTGTTTATCCATTCATCCATCGATGAACCCTTGAATTGCTTCTACCTTTTGGGGATGTTGAGTGATGCTCCTCTGAACCTGGTGTACAAGCAGCAGGACAGGGCACTTGTGATAGGAACCAGAAGGGCCAGGAGGGTAGGGTCACCAGGGCTGCTGGGCTGCAGTGGGGGCTGCCTTTCCTAAACGACCTGCCTCTGGCGTCACCATCACTCACTCTGTGAAGGTCCTCAGTTGTGTGGACACTCTGAGTGCCAGGACCAATCTTCTCCATAAGTGGTGTCTCTCCCAGCATTCCAAGGAGGGAGGGAGAAGCAGAGGAGACTCGAGAGCTGTCACAAACTAGCCGACAGGCCGCTGCATCCAGGACTGACTTGTTTTGGATTGTTTCAGTGGCCAAGCTCACCCACAGCCTGGTAGACAGGCACAAAGCCAGCACAGTAGAAATGTCACTGTCCAGTGACAATGATGTTGACAAGGCAACACCCTTCTTGTCGAGTTGAACTTTCCCGATTGGCAGCAGTCAGTGAGTTCCTTGTAAGAGTGATAGTTAGACCTCAGAGGCCCACCCCTGGAAGTGTGATTTGAAGTGTCTGTATTGGTCAGCTGTTGGCTCAATAGCGATGCATAACAAGCCAGCCTAGGAACTACCCTGATGGTCCAGTGGTTAAGAATCTGCTTTGCAATGCAGGTGACATCGGTTCAATCCCTGATCCTGGAACTAAGATCCCAAGTGCCACGGGGCAACTAAGCCTGCGAGACACAACTACTGAAGTCCATGCACCTAGAGCCCCTGCTCCCCAGCAAGAGAAGTCACGGCAATGATAAGCCTGTGCACTGCAGCTAGAGAACAGCCCTCGCTCACCACAACTAGAGAAAGCCCGCAACAGCACAAAGCGTATGGCCATAAGTTAATTAATAATAAAAAAAACCAGCCACTCTGCAGCTTGAGTCTCTCACCCTCCCCAGGTTGGGGGCCTCACTGGGCCAGCTTCTTGCTCTGGAGAAAGAAGCAAACAAGGGGGAGTATTTACCCCCTAGCATATTCCCAGTCCGTGCTTTGGCTACTCTGCTAGTGTTTCACTGGCCACATCAAGTCTCAAGGCCAGGCCTGAGGTCCAGGATCAGGGAAGCATGTCTGTCTCTGTGGGAAGAGCTGCAGGTCACATGGCAGAGGATGGGGAAATGGTAGTGGGGGTGGTTTCTGATTGATCCTAGTCTACAAATCCTGTGACTCTTAATCAATGCCTGATGAGCCATACACGTGCCAACAAAATTCATTCTCTGCCAAGATAATCCTGAGGGCCTCCGGCGTCTCTCCTCTATTCCCAAAGCTGGTGCAAATGCATCTTTTTCTGTTGTTGTTGCAGGCTTACGGGGAAATAAAAGATTTTGTCTGGGGCTGATGGGTATTAGCAGAGCTATATGGGGCTTGAGTGGAAATGTGGAATTTGTGTGGATCAGCCCGAGCTGTGTTGGCAGGGTCTGGGAAGAGGAAGCAATGTGCTGAAATTCTGCCTGTATTGTGGCTGTCAGCTGCCTCGACTGCCAGACTCACCCTTTTTGGTGTGTATGTGTGTTGTTATGGATCATCGTGTGAAAAGTTTCCTTGCTCTTGGCTATCTCTGAGAAGGGCCTGGATTACTGGAGAAAATCCAGCTTATGTGTCCAAGGGCAAAGCAGGCTGTTTATCTGTGACTCGTACATGCTTTGCACATCTCCTGAGGTTTGACTCTAAGTAGGATTTATGTCTCCCCAGATGGAAGGTGAAAAACAAGAGGCCAGCATTGAGTTTGCAGGAGGTGATGCAGCCAGCACATGGCTTGCCATATGCTTAATGTGGATTTAAGAAAAGAGAGGGTTTTTAAAAATTATTAAAAATGGCCATTAGGAGAATCTGTCCTAATGTTATTAAGTGATCTTGACATGGGATGTGTGTGGGGCTGGAACTTTCTGATGGAATCTGGGAGCTGGGCTGCAGCTGGGGCCAGGGGACACTTTCTGAGGTGTCCCTGGCCCTTTGTGGAGCTCAGGTACACGAAGGGGAGACTCAAGTCTTCAGAAATGACCATGCACAGAGCTGTGGTTCTAAACCAGGGGCATGTCTGGCAAATTTTGGAGCCATTTTGGGTTGTCACAATTGAGAGGAGTGAAGTGCTTCTGGCGTCCAGTGAGTAGAGACTGGGTGTGCTTCTAAACATCCCGCAGCACACAGAACACCGCCCAACAGAGAATCATCTGCCCAGAATAGTATTCAGCCTTATAAGGAAGGAAAACCTGACACCTGTTACAGATTGGATGAACCCTGAGGACATCATGCATAGTGAAATAAACCAGACAAAGAAGAACAAATACTGTCTAATTCCACCTACATTATGTCCCTGGAGGAGCCAAATCCATAGAGACAGGGTAGGATGGTGGGTGCCAGGAGCTAGGAAGAGATGGGGAATGGGGAGTCAGGGTTTCACAGGGACAGAGTTTCAGTTTGGGAAGATAAAAAAGTCCTGGAGATGATGCTGGAGGTTCTTGAACAATAATATGAATGTACTTAATGCCATTGAATTATACACTTAAGCATAGTTCAAAGTGTTATATATCTTTACCACAGTGTTTAAAAAATCTAAAATATAAACAAAAACAGAGCAGAATCATTTACCCAGAATGTCAGTGATGCCAAGGCTGAGGAACACCGGCTTGAACCGTACGGGAACAGGTTGGTGCTGGCTTGCATGAGCTGTTGTGATGGCACAGGGGTAATTGCAGCCATTTCACACGTGTCACCCAATGCCACAAGCTACAGAAGAGCAGTTGCCTAAAGTCCCTCCCTCTGCTTGCCCCTGACCCACAGTCCTTGCCCCACATTACAGCAAGACAGCCCCGTGTCCCCCAGGAGCCTCAAATGAGCTCACCAAGATGGTCACCTGGAGGACTGTCATCCCTCCTGGTTGTCCTGATGTGGTTCGATATCACATGTCTCAGCTCTCAGGGACCCTCAAGGGAGAAGCTATGACTGTGCCCGAGTGCTTCCCAGACATACCCAAGCTGCTTTTTGGAGAATGACCCCCTCGACACTATCCCATATCATGTCACCAGGGCCCCTAGGTGGCCCTGCTTATGCCTAGAGTCCCCAAAGTCTCCCCGGTCCCAGCTACTGCAGCTGGTGCCCTGCTCTGTCTAACTGGCTGGGCCTCACTCTGCTCCAGACTGCTAGGAACACGTGCCAGCCCTCCATCACCCTCATCTCTTCTGATTCCTCACTCTCTTCCCTCCTTAGTTTCCATCAGCATCTGAGGAGCAGAGACCCGAGATGGGAGCACCTCACAGCCCAGATGATATGTGCCCAACTCTACCACTCTCTTCCACAGGCCCACGCGCTGGGTGGTGTCAGGGTTGAAGTGAAGGATTCCAAGGTCCAACTTGCCTTTCTTTTGGAAAGTAAATTGGCTCACATGAATTTCAACCTTCTCACTGGATTACACTACCTCTGTGATCGAACCAAGTGCTCAGGGGGAAATTGCATGATGGCTGTGGCTATGTTGAAAGGCTAAAGGGAAGTGGGAATTACCAACCCTGAGACCCGAATTGGGGGAGGTTCTGACTTTGATTATATTGTCAACCTTGGACCATTTTAAGTCAGTGATGAGCCTCTGGTTCTGGAAATGAGTTTCTGAGTCGGCCTAGGGCCCTCCTCACATCTCTCATCATAAAGATCGTTTTAATTCAGTGGAAATCAGCTTGACAGTTACATGCTTGCTTTTTTTTCCCCCCATTTCAATCTTCGTCTCTCAACCCTTAGCTCTGATGAGAGCTGGGTTCTCAGAAGGCCCTGGAAAACCCTCCTCAGGCTTACTTGGGAGTGGGTGGTGCCCAGTGGAGCAGAGAAGGGAGGACCATCCCTCTAGGGATGCTGTGAAAGGGGCGGTCATGCTGCAGGGAGAACAGTGGCCCCCCTACCCCCATCCCAGCTGCCCCGCCTACCTCTGTGAGGAACAGGGATTGAAAGATGCATAAAAATTCAAACCGTACTCAAAATAAATGAAAGAAAAATATATATTTCAGAAGGAGATAACCATAGCAATCACTTTCACTCAAAGGTAATAAAAATACGTATCGTAAACATAAACTCGGAGATTGGAGGCTGCACTGTCTGCCACGGGAGAGCACATTGCGAGGAAAGGCAGGGACATTCTGAGCCACTCTTGACAGATCCCTCTGATTAAAAACCCGAGAAGGGAAAATATGGGAGGAAGATGGAGAGTTATGAGGGGAAAATAACGACCCAAACTATGACAAAAATTGAGGATACAAATTACATTTACAAATTTTCCCCTGGTTGACATCCTGCCTGGAATGTGATCACATATCACAAGGTGGCTGGCATGAATAATTCACGGGGGCGGGGGTTATTCTGGACCAAGCACAAAGTGTTCTGATGTGTGGTGGCACCGATGGCCTCATGGATGGCTTTCTCCGAGCGGCTGCTGCCACGTTCATCTCCTGAAACCATCAGCCCGAACTGCCACCATGACAAGCCAGCCAGACCAGCCTCTCCCACTCTGGGCAGCTGCGCTGTCTGCAGAAAGCCATCCAGGGTCCTCGCTGGAAACCTGAATTTCAGATGGATAAATGGAAATTTCTGCATTCTCTGCCTTCTGATATTTGCTCCCACAAGAAGAGAACTATGATCTTAGCTAAATGTCCCTCCATCCTTGTCTGGTTGATGTTCTGTGATGGCTGCTCCTGGCCCTGCATACACCGTGGGGTTCCTGGGCCTGCCACAAGGGCTTCGCACACACTGGCTCAGTTCCTCTCTGTCCCCAACCTTAGGTCCTGACTGCCATGACAGAGAGCTTTCTTGACACAAGAGAAGCCATTTTAGGTCTAAACCATTTTGTGATCTTAGCCTGGCTACAGTGCTCACCCATGCACAAGAATAGGCTTCAGTAGTAAATGATTTTAAGGGAACAAAAGAAGATAAGAACCAGCAGCTGTTACCAGACCAGGGAAACAACTATACCGGAAGTAATAAATCAGTTGTAAGAATAAAGATTACTCTGAAGTACATTCTTGAGCTGTTTTGCAGGATCCAAGCCCCCCTGAGCACTCTACCACCAGATTAACTAGAGCCTAAGGAATCATAATGTTGACTTGTTGACTTTGCTGCTGCTCTTGACTTCCATCATAAGAGATTGGACTCTGTTGACTTTTGGCCCAATTCTGTGCTGAATTCTCTTGTGCTCCAGCCCCTTCATCAGTATGCATATACTCTTGGCTTAAAACTTCCCTAGTTTGGCTATTGGGCTTCCCTCATGACTCAAATGGTAAAGAATCTGCCTGCAATGCAGGAGAAAGAGCTGGGTTTGATCCCTTGGTTGGGAAGATCCCCTGGAGAAGGGGATGGCAATCCACTCCAGTATTCTTGCCTGGAGAATCCCATGGACAGAGCAACCAGGAGGGCTACAATTGCAAAGAGTCAGACACAACTGAACAATTAATACACACACACACACACACACACACACACAGAGTTTTGCTGTTCAGGGAGGCACACTTCGGGAAAGATCACTAGTGTTCTCCTTACTTCTTGCAAGTAATAAATCCTACTTTCTGCTCTTCAGATTTGTTGTGAGTTTTGGCTTGACACTCACCAAGAGGCAAACCCAGTTTTGGGGTGACAGTAGCTGCCTGGCCCTAAAGGGTGGTCAGTGTGTCTGTGCCTAGTGTTCATCTGACTAGCACAGCCCCCGTCATGACTCCTTGGGGTCTTGCTCATCTGAGTCATTCAACAGATACTTCCAATGTGTCTGCCACCCAACCAGGCTCTGTGCTGCCTGCGGGGCAGAATCAGAAGACATGGTCCCTGTCTTCATGGAGCTTCTATCTTCAAAATAAACATAGATTTGATTAGAACTATCCTATATGCCATGAGTAGAAAGTATAGGGTCCCATGAGAGCTGGTAAAGGTAGGGTGACTGTAGTTTGTCATCCAAACCAGGACATTTTGAGAATGTAAGAGAGCACTGTTAATAACATGTTCAGGCAGAAGGCGCAGCCCAGGCTGCCCCAGGAAACCAGGATACCCAGTCACCTGCGGAGACCTAATCCAGTCCACCACGAGCCCTCTCTGGCCAGCTTGCTCCCAGTTTTGGAGCAGCCCTCACCTGCAGCTATAGATGGCATAGCCTAGATACCACAACAGCACATTTCTCCAAAGCTGGACCAAATCACGCTTTTTCAGGAAACCATGTCACTGCCTCCATGCTGGCACCAGAAAGGTGGAAATAAGCCCCTGGGTGTGGTTAACACAGTGGCGAATAACTCAGGCCTTGGGACTTCCCAGGTGGTCCAGTGGTTAAGACTTCATGCTTCCACTGCAGGGGGCATGGGTTCGATCCCTGGTTGGGGAACTAAGATCCTGCATGCCACAAGACACAGCCAAAAACTAAAAAATGCTAATAAATGCAAAAAAAAGAGGAACAGCTTAGACCTTGAGGACATGGGTCCCTCATTTCTCAGCACTGGGAACACTTGGGGGCTCCAGACTGCTGAGGCTGAGCATTAGACCTTTAAAGATCCCCCACCTTCCAGGTGATTCTGATGTAGCAAAATCTGGGAATCTGCTGATTTGAATCCATGTACTGACTATCACTTGTTAGCTGTGTAGCCTTGCCTTGGCCTCAGCTTCCTTATCTGTAAAATGGGGCAATAGTGTGTTGTAGGTATTGAGATAAAATGTGTGAAGTGCTTAGAACAGGGTTTGGCCTTTAGGAAGTATGCTATGATAGTCATTGTTATTACAATAATTATTCTAATTAATACTAAATCAAACACTTAAGAGCCTTCCAAAGGTTCCAAAAGCCACAAGGTCCCTAAGGATGTTTTTGGAAATGATTTGTAAATGATTCCAAATGATTCCAGAAACGTTTTTGGAATGGGAGGGTGTTTGCCTTCTATCTTTGTAATCAAAGTTCTAGCCTGTTGAGAAAGTCCGGACTTAAAGGCAACAGCCCCAAGGGTGGAGCCCACGATCAAAAATTTTTTTAAATTAAAATCCTTCTCAGTGGGTCACCCCTCCACATTTTTCAGTTACTTTCTGTGCTGAGGGTACATGCAACCATGAATGATGTCGTTTTGCAGAAAGCTAGGAAGTATAGACTGGGGAAAATGTTTCTGCTATGTGAAAAGTCACAAAATGAAATGTTTTGTTACATAGTGTTTATATAAAATTGAATGATTCTATTTTGTAAAACCATACAAATAAATATGTCCATTTATAATAAATATTTATAATATATACTGAAAGGTTATACAAAGAAATATTAAGAGCAGTTACATGTGCAATAGAATTAAAAGTGTTTATCTTCAAAATAATGTTTCAGAATAGTGTTATTTTTAAATGTAATAAGCAAATATAATTTTAAATATATGTATGTCAGAAAGAAAAGGCAGAAAGGAAATACATAAAATGGAAACACTTTATAGAAAACCTGGACTGTGAACTGATGGGTAATTTTGATTTTTTTCCTTCATTCTTTTTGACATTTTCCAATTTTCTCCAACAAATATTTATTACTTTAGTTTTTAAAATTTAAGGAAAGTTGTCAAATATTATGTGATACTGTTTAAAATGTCAAATAATACTTCTGGGATTATAATGCAGGGAAGGTGGTGGTCCATGCCCTTGGAGCAGATGGTCCAAATGTTGGGCTGTTTCTTCTGACATTCAGATCGCATTTCTACACAGTAAGTTTACAGTGTCTTTCTTTACTCTTTAAAAATCAGCTTATGTTCTGATCCACTGACATCTCCTGTGGAGAACAAGTCATCCCATTCTGGCCTTGCCTTCCATCCCAAGTGTACACTTTTCATTTGGAAAAAAACAATTTAAATTATTCGAAAAAAAGAAATCCACTTTTGAGGCTCAGGCACATATGCTGTGTTTTCCATGAAGCCTTTTTAATCACCCTGGATGAAATTTATTTTTATAGCAGCTTGTTAATAAAAACAGCCTTTATTGAGTGCTTATTGTGTGCCTGGCACTAGTTGATTTGACACTTAAAAAACATCTCTTGTTTGTTTGTTTCTTTTAGTTGTTAAGTCATATCCAGGGCTTCCCTGGCGGCTCAGTAGTGAAGAACCTGCCTGCCAATGCAGGAGATGCTGGTTGGATCCCTGCGTCAGGCAGATCCCCTGGAGAAGGAAATAACAACACACCCCAGTATTCTTGTCTGGGAAATCCCCTGGACAGAGGAGTCTGGCAGGCTATGGTCTACGGGGTTGCAAAAGAGTCGGACACGACTGAGTGACTAAACAACAACTACAAGTCATGTCAGACTCTTTTGAGACCCCATGGATTGTAGCCTCGCCAGGCTTCTCTGTCCGTGGCATTTCCCAGGCTAAAATAACTGGAATGCGTTGCTATTTCCTTGTCCAGGAGACCTTCCTGACCCAGGGATTGAACCTGTGTCTCCTGTATTGGCAGGCGGATTCTTTACCACTGAGCCACAAGAGAACCCCATAATAGTGCTACAAAACAGAAACTATTACTTTCCCTATTTTACACATGAAACTGAGGCTGGGGTACAGTCAGCACCTCTCCCAGCACCTCAGGACACAGAAACACCAGAGTGAGGATTTGACCTTTGGTCTGTGTGACTCCCAGGGGCCGGAGGAGATTCTCATGCCTCCCAAGTCCTGGCCTGAGACACACTGGTTGGACTCTGACCCAGCCCAGGCCAGCATGGAGATCTTGGGATAGCTATTTAACTGTTCTCTGCCTCAAGTTTCTTACTGATAAAATGGATCTAAAACAGGAGCCTTAATGGGGGGTTATTAGGAGGATTAAAGGAGTTAATTCTCATGAAAGGGACTTGGCTCTCCGCACTCACTCACTCTCAAGATTGCAGTATTTTAGTTACTGAAACAGTCTCTAATCCCCTCTATTACAGGCAGAGGCAATGGCTGGGTTAGCCTTGGCTCCCCCAGGACCTCATGCTCGCTGAGAACCTGAGAATCATTGGTGAGATGTGCATATTATATAAAATAATAAGTGCGGAATTTAAAAAGAGACAGTGGTTATATTATTTGTGTTTTCATAAAAAGTGGAATCTTATTGTAGGCAATGCTATTAAAATAAAAGTTTACAAAATTCCATTTGCGTATTTTTGATTGGCTAACGAATTTTTTTCAATACTGACTCTACCATAAAAGCTTTCCTTTTTCCCCTCTTTTTTCTTTTGGAACACTCTTTCTGCCCTGGGCATAGACCACATCTCAGTGATTCTACTTCTGGGTCTTGAGAGAGGAAGAAGAAGCTCACATAAATGAACTTGTGACCCGGGAAAGACACTGGCTTTTGTCCCTTCTCACAAAAGCGGTGGATTGTAGTGTCTGGCCCAGGGAAGACTTGGAGCTCATGCCCTGTGTTGCAAGCCAGGCCCAACTGAGTCTGAGGCACATTTCTTTCCAACTCCATCACTCCTCATCTTGCTCCTAATTCTAGGGTCCCCAGACAGCTCTTCACCCCCCTCCACTGACAGCCTCCAGAGTGGGAAGGAAAGGTCTGGGAGTGATGGATCCACTTCTGTTCCCTTTCTTTTGTGTTTCCCTATAAGCTGGCTCTTCAAGGCTGAGGATAGGCAAAAATTCTCAGTTCTGAAAGAAGTGTGGATAGTGGGTGAACTTTATTTACTAAGAGACATCTTTTACCATATCCCCATGCTACTCAGGGGTCACCTCCATTTAAAAGAAAATATTTATTTACTCACTTTTGGCATGCTGGGTCTTTGTTGCTGTGCAGGCTTTTCTGCAGTTGCAGCAAGCAGGGACTACCCTCCAGTTGGGGTATGCAGGCTTCTCACTAAGATCATTTCTCTTATTTTGGAGCACAGGCTCTAGGCAGACTGGCTCAGTTATTGTGGCTCCCAGGCTCCAGAGCACAGGCTCAGTATTTGTGGTGCAAGAACTTAGTTGCTCCTTGGCATGTGGGATCTTCCTGGATCAGGAATCGAACCAGTGTCTCCTGCATTGGAAGGCGGATTCCTTACCACTGAGCCACCAGGGAGGCCTTAAAAAAATGGAATAACATTTGTTTCTGCATCTCTAAACCTTACTTGCTCAATCTTACTTACTTGTAAAAAAAATTAGTACATAAAATAGAAAGATGTGCAATAGGAGGTGAAAATTGCATACACAAACACTGCCATATCTTTAGACGGTAGGATGGGCAGAGAGGGAGGCAGGTTCATTCGGGTTCTTGCAGCCTGTGTCTCTGACTGTGGGTGATATTACTTCTCTTTGTCTCTTCTCACTTTGTCAACAAAACATCTGACCTGCAGAGGGAGGTGGCTTGGAGTCTGCTAAAAACAGAGTAATGATGCTCAGACAAAAAGCAAAGTACTTTATATCTATTTTGGTTTCTTTTAAGCTAAGCACAGATTTCTCTGGAAAGGACAGGAGCTGGCCTGTCTCCCTGCATGTAAAACAATAACTCAGCGAAGCACCCGGTTTTCTCAAGTTGCTTGACCTCCAGGCTTGCTTCTGATTCTTGATGACAAAACACATTCAGTGCCCTTGATTGATTTAGCAGAGGAACTGCAATATTGGAGGATGGAACGCAGGCTATCCTGTTGCAAATGGAATACCTCGACTGGGATGGTCTTGTGTTTTGAAAGAAGATGAGCCAACTGCTGAGCTTGGAGGCTGTGAAAACCCAGCCTCCTTGGTTCTTCCTGGGCAACGTGCTGTGTTCCCGAGGCATCTATTCAGACCCTCTCCCTGCCCTGGCTGTTCTCCCAATTTGCCCCTAGGTTTACCCCTGACCTGTGTTGTATTTGACCCACACACTCAGGTTTTATTTATATTTGTTCTTTGCTCATTTTGCAGTTTCTTTGGCTTCTGGTTGCCAAATGATCTGAGATTTAGGGTTTTAAGGGGTCTTCTGCTCCACCTTCATATTATAAGACAAGATCCCTCGTTTCTGGGCTTCCCAGGTGGTGCTAGTGGTAAAGAACCCACCTGCCAATGCTGGAGACATGAGAGACACAAATTCGATCCCTGGATCGGAAAGAGCCCCTGGAGGGGGAAATGGCAACCTACTCTAGTATTCTTGCCTGGAGAATCCATGGACAGAGGAGGAGTCTGGTGGGCTACAGTCTATAGGGTCGCCAAGAGTCGGACATGACTGAAGCAACTTGGCACAGAGCACTCCCCTTTCTGTACCTGAAGGTCAAAGGTTATTGTTTGTTTCACATCAGTGGTGGTGGTGGTTTAGTCACTACGTTTCACATCAGAGCTGGTCCTAAAAGCCCTTTCTCCCAGTTCCACATTGCAGCTTGATGTTCACTCCCAGCGGGATATCATCAACACTCTCTTCCCTTCCACAGCTCGAATCAAATCAGGTTTCACACATTTTTTTGAGATTTGTAGAACTTGTTTTCATGATTAAAGTATCTTATTTAGAGGCTTTGTGGCAAGCAGGAGATGTCCTTGCTTGTGAGGAATTGGAGACATTGGGAACCCGAACTGCAGGCCCAAAGCTGCCACGGATCACACGTCGCGGTAAGGAGGTCACCCAGGTGAGAAACATTAGCCCTTGAATTTCCAGCCTGTCATTAGTCATCGACGTTCCCTGCCTTCTAGAAACCTGGAGTCAAGCTTCCAAATGCTTATCTGGGACTCGAATAGAGTCTCTCATGACAACACTGGGAAGAGGTTTCTTTTAAATGTCATGATGCTGTGAAATGATTCAAGCCCCTTCTTGAACCTTCAGGTTGGGAGTTGGGTTTTCGCCAGCCCCTTTCTGGTTTTTACATGAATACAGAATTCTGATGCTGAAGTGTCCTTGAGGTTCACCTTTAAGTTCCTCTTGCCTGGAACTTCACTGGTGGTCAAATGATTACGACTCTGTGTTTCCGAAGCAAGGGGCGTGAGTTCAACCACTTGCGGAGGAACTAAAATCCTGCAAGCTTGTGAGGCCCCAAAATAAAAGTTTTCTTGTCTCAAATGTGAAGACTGTGGTCAGAGGAGGGCAGAGACTGGAAATTCTGTAGGAATTGGTGGTGGGCTGGGGACAGAATGTGTGTATCAAATCCTCAGTCCAGTACATGGACCCCAAATGTCTCTAGGTTCTAGGGTCACATTTGTAAAACACTAGAGGGTGTTTTGTTATGTAGTTCGGGGGATAGGGTGAGTCTTGTTCTGATGTGTGAGATGAAAGATTGGATAATTGTTTCATTTATTTGGGGCTTCCCAGGTGGCACTAGTGGTAAAGAACCTGCCTGCAAATGCAGGAGATGTAAGAAATGGGGGCTCCTGTGGAAGATCCCTGGGGGAGGGCATGGCAACCCACCCCAATTCAGTACAGTTATTGAGGGTCCACCACTGGGCTGGAATGGAAACACTGGAGGAGACTATTGCTTGATATCCTTAGCGAGAATATTGTCCAGTGTCCCCACATCTGACTGATTTTAAATTATTGTCAGGGTTATCTGATTAAAAAATAGAGATTCTGAATCTCTGTCCTCCCTCTCCCCATGATTCAGTACGTCTGAGCTGGGACTCAGGCAAATTAATTTTAAAATCATTTCCCAGGTAATTTTGACAATCTGCCATGTTTGGGTTCCACAGGCTCCGTTACTACCTTCACTTAGAATGTCAGACAAGCTGAGTGGATTTCCCCAGGTGACATACTTCATAGGTCAGGAAGCTGATTCCCACACAGATTAAGCGGCTTTCCCATGTTACAGGCTTCCCTGATAGCTCACTTGGTAAAGAATCCGCCTGCAATGCGGGAGACCCCAGTCGATTCCTGAGTCTGGAAGATCCGCTGAGAAGGGATAGCTACCCACTTACAGTATTCTTGGGCTTCCCTTATGGCTCAGCTTGTAAAGAGTCAGCCCACATTGTAGGAGACCTGGGTTTAATGCCTGGGTTGGGAAGATCCCCTGGAGACACAGAAAGGCTACCCACTCCAATATTCTGGCCTGGAGAATTCCATGGACTGTAGTCCATGGGGTTGCAAAGAGTCGGACGTGACTGAGTGACTTTCACTGATGCCCATGTCACAGGGCTAGTTGGGAATGAATGGACTTAATGCTCCCACTCTCCTGTAGCTGAGGCTTCCTGAAAGGACCCTACAGTCCTGAAGCCTCTGCTGATGACAGTGAGGGACATTTTGCCAACATTGACAGCAAGGAAAAAGGAAGATATTAACCTCCATCTGTGTTCTGGTGAATTTGCCTTGAGTTTTCATGGGAGAATGGGGCTCACGAGGATGTATTAACTGAACAAATGTTTAGAATGGTAATGTTTGAATCCAAGAATTTTAATTAAATGCCTGCTATGTGCTAGGTGAGAATGATTTAGGATTGCACTATTTACTCAGATGTTGAAAGGAACACAAATGCTGTTTGGATTTTGGTTAAATCAGTTATCTTTAAAAATTATTATTATTATTTTATGTGTACCATTTAAAAAGTCTTTATTTGTTACAATATTGTTTCTGTTGTTTATGTTCTGGTATTTTGGCCATTTGGCATGTGGCTCTTAGCTCCCTAACCATGGATTGAACTTGCACCCCCTCCATTGGAAGACAACATCTTAACCACTGGACCCCCAGGGAAATACCCACCCTCAGGATTTTGATATGGATTTTGACATTGTGTCAAAGCCCTAGGAAACCATACTGAGAAAGAGGGTCTCTTTGAGAGTCCAGCCTGACTATAGGGCTGCTGGATTTCCCTCTAGTATACACCCATCATTGCTGGCATTGTATTGGACACTCACTGTATACCAGACTCCTACACAGGTTAATTTTACCCTTCAAGGTGGGTATTACATTAACCCAGATTATAGTTGAAGAAGTGAGGCTGAACTAGTTAAGGAATGGACCAAGGTTGTCACAGGCATGGAAAGTGATACAGTTGAGATGCAGATACACGTGGGTCTTACCTCAAAGCCTAAATGCAGAGGGGAAGACCAGCCTCCCTGCCGATATTCCTGCACCCCCCACCCCCGACTACTTTATCTAATGGTTACATGTGTGTCTCACTAGGCATTATGTTTATTGAAGACAGGCACTGCATGCTGCTTGGGGTTTATATTCCCTCTGCATGGGACACATTCTCACACACTGTAAACACGTAATGTTTACGGAATAGAGCAATAAAGTAGTGCAGGAGGCGATCCACGCATAGAGAGCTATAGCTTTTAGCTGTTTGTGAGTAAAGCTACATTCAGATAAGAATAAACCGCTCAGAAAATAAATGGATTAAACAAAAAATTACAATTGTCAAAATTAATTTTTTCGCTCAGTGTTCCTTAAAAATAAGAATCTGATTGATACTGTGGAGGATAGTACGTCTCCTCCCAACCTCGCGTCCGATACTATATTCCTTTGTAATATTATCAATGATTCTTTTGGAAGCTTTTGCTTTTTCAAAATCTGGAAAAAACAAGAGGTCGATTCCTTTAATTTCAGAAGGATGTAGGTCTACTTGTAATAAGAAAGATTTTCTCAAAATTAATTAAATTGACACAGTTTCATTTATAGGACAGACTTTGATGTGACGCATCTATTGAACGAAAAGCGATAAACTAGCAAGCTGAATTGTGGTAACGATGGTAACAGGGGGGCGGAGACTTTTCTCACTGCCTTTTGGGAATCGCGGCAGAACGCTCTGAGGAAGTTTGGCCTGTTACCCACGCCGTAGATCGCGCTGCATGCTGGGTCTTGGCAATATGGCGTCCTCCTTGATGTGCTGATGAGCGGAGTTTCACTGTAGGTTGAAACCAGAGGGCAAAACTCCCCAAACCTAATAAGCCCACATTACCCATCTTTTCCGCGGCTCTGTGTAGCCTATCTCTCAAGACTCGTTCTCAGACGGCGAGAGCCATAGGGCTGGAGGCCAGGACCGGCCAGGCCGCGCGGACCCAGTGCTGAGGAGCCGGCTGCGGGCGAGCACGATGGGCCGGTCCTGGCTCTGGTCGCAGCAGCTCCGGCAAGTGCGCGACCCGCAGGGCTGAGAGTGGCTGCAGGAGACCCAAGGCGCTCTGAACCTCATCCCCTCGGCCCAAGACCTCAGCCCAGTCGGCGAAACGGCACCAAGAGCGGGCGGCCTGCCTGTCCTCGGATCGGCTGAGACGTTGGAGGCCGAGAGCAGGGTCATCGTGAGGCCTGGAGTCTCGCACGCCTTTGACAGCTCCGCTCGCAGCCCCTCTGGGAACTGACGGCCTCAGAAGCAGCCGGTGGCTTGGGAACTGGGGGCGTGTGTGTGTCTGTGCGGAGCCTCTTGGTTCCCTCATTTTCCACCCTTCTTCCCACCCCCTCCGACTTCCCGCGCAGAGTTAGAAGAATCTCAGACTTTTTGCCTGAGTGAGGGTCTCCACACCCTCTCTACCCATTTCTTTTTCTACTTCCCCCTTTTCTGTTTCTTATTTCACCCATTCTGGTACACACTAGTTTTCAAGGCTGGAGGTTCTCGAGCGTTTGCTGCCCAGGACTCCTCCACCCCCTCCCCCGCTCATGGAGTCCGAGATGCTGCAGTCGCCTCTCTTGGGACTCGGGGAGGAAGATGAAGCTGACCTTACAGACTGGAACCTGCCTTTGGCTTTTATGAAAAAGAGGCACTGTGAGAAAATCGAAGGCTCCAAATCCTTAGCTCAGAGCTGGAGGATGAAGGATCGGGTAAGTGGATAGCGCCTGCGCCCCTTGGACCTGGGTAGTTTTTTCAAGAAAGTTCAGAGCCAGAAGTATGTCCTTGGTAGAGCGGCGATATTCTTTCCCAGACACATGTTGCAGGTCAACTAAAAAGTACAAATCATTTCAGACTCCAGTTTTGGTTGTAAATGGAAAAGACTGTTTTGGTTAGTAGTTATTCATGTTAATTAGATTCAAAGGGAGTTCTATTCAGACAATGAAAGTTACACAAGTTAGAAAATATAGCGTTGCAAGTATTTGCATGCTTTTTTGGATATACTTAGTACTGTTAACACTTAGAGGAAAGACAACTTGGATTGTAATATTTGTCCCCACGTGGTAGGTCTACTTTTAGTGACTAGATTACTTTTTTTTTTTTTTTTTGGTCGTAGCTAGGTGGAATGCAGAAGTCTAATATAGTATGCTAGGAAATAAGATTACTGGCAAATGTTCAGCTAGTAACAGATTAATGCAAAGTTATTTTAAAGTTACAATGAACTTTACCAAAGCCTTCTAAGCAATTTGTCTTGAATCTAGGCTTTGCTCCTTTTATGTCATGTCCTGTTACTATTACTTGGAGGCAGAATTTCTCTAATAGTAGAGTATGAGGGGTTGGAACTTGGGTCTAGTAGTGGTTCCTTATGGTGTTGGAATGTGGATAGTGACCCAGGCTGCTAGTAGGAAAGAAAGTCAATTTTGTTCAACCACCATCTATTTCCTGGTCTCCAGAGCAAAAGGGTGGGATATGTCACCCATACGTATTTATAATTTGTCTTTTTGTGTTTTGTTTTCTGCTTCAAGACTGTCTTTATTTATTTGAACTTTTAGCCTAAGAAGGCTAGTTGGCATTATCATGTACTGTGCTTGCTCTGGCTGATGGATATGTTTATATAAAATGGTTGTTTTCAATATATGATGTTGAACATATATACGATTACCCTTATGGTAATTTTAGTTATTCAGTCACTAGTAACTAGTGCTTCAGTTGTTATTTGGCGTACCTTCAAAAGGTTTGGAGAAGGAAATGGCACTCCATTATTCTTGCCTGGAAAATCCCGTGGACAGAGGAGCCTGGTGGGCTACAGCCCATGAGATTACAAAGAGTCATACAGGACTGAGCTACAAAGCATGCCCAAAAGGTCAGGAAAATCTGTTTCATCCAAAAGTAGTTTAGGGAGTAACAGAGATGGTCATTGGAAAAGATTGTATAAAGTCTGTTTTATTCAGCTTTGTACTAATTACGTCGTTTAAAGCTTTTATGGTTGCTGTCCATATATGAAAAGATTTATTCTAAAAAGTAACTGTAATCTTTTTTCATTGCAATTGAAGGGCTTTTTTTTTTCCTTTTGAAAAGGGCTTTCTTTTTCTTAAACTGTTAAACATGTTTAAACCATGCTTGAACTGTTCAAAACTGATTAATGGATTTATTTTTTACCTTTTATTTAAAACAATTTGTGAATGATCAACATTCGCTGATAAGCTCCTCATAGGTTATTAAGAGGAAGAAAAGTTTTGGGAGTCTTGAGTAGTTACTGAGATTGTGACTTAGAGCTAGCTGAGAAAGTATCCAGCCTTTGCAAGTTGTTTAATAAAGAAAAAATAGCAGCAGCTAACATTTTTAGTTGTTTCTGAGATCTTGGCATCTGGCCATCCTTATAGTTTCTTTTCCCGGGTTAGACCCTGAGGGCGCTTTTTCAGTACACTCTACTAGGACGAAGGGTGCAAATCCAAATAATGCTGCGAATTGAAAGGTAGTATAAGCAAAGCCAGGCAGAGGGGGAATAATGGTGCAGATTCAGAGATAAATGGCAGCTGAGGTTTGACTGTTTCTGACTTTCTGGAGGGTGGGATCAGTGGGGCTCCAAAGAGCACAGGGTGCAGCTCAAGGGGCAGCTGAGCCTGGCCAGGTCTCCCTTTCTCTTTCTTTCCTTTGATGAGCCAGAAAACTTTTTTTTTTAATGTGAAGTTTTCCAATTTTAAAATATTGGAACGACTTCAAATATTATAAACCATGAAGCAGTGTATCTGTGGGGCTGGCTCTGGCCAAGGGGTACCTATATGTGATTTCAAGATTCTAGGACTGTTGAGCACATGGGCATCCAGGCCAGACTGTTTCCCTGTGCTGGGGTGGTCTCCAGCAGTCTGATGGTGCAGCGTTGTCATAAAGCAGCAGGTGTGGGTCCAGTTGTCCTGCATGAGGACCAACGTAGACCACTTCTGGTGCACCACCGATTGCCCTAAATGCAGACTCAGCATTGCTTTTTCCTGTGATCCGCAGGCAAGTCCACATACTTTTACTGTGTATGTACTAGCAGTTTCTTGCTGGTGTTCTATTTAGTGGAGTTGTTAAGTGTTCCTAAAATCAACAACTTTACCAAAGTTGAGTAACAACTCCAAGTTTTCTGCCGCTCGGCATTTGACATCCTCACAAAATTACAGTGCACTCTTGTTTGGAATTCCTGCGGTCTTGGTGTTAAATCATTTCTGGTTTTCAGATGCCACTATTGTTGCATTTTAATTACTAAGTTACTGTTAGTTCAATACTGTTATTATCAAATTATCAAGTTGGTTTTTTGGTTACTTTTATGTGTAGTAAATGTGTATATGCATTGATGGCATTTTTGATTTGTGATTTTCAAATAACTAGACATATGAATTACAGTTCAAAAATGAATCATTCATGGACCTATGGCTAAAACAGATTTGTGTAGAACTTCCCCATTTGGGTTTTACTGTGATACTTCATCGTTATCACAAGAGTTCATTTTCTAGAAAGTGGGCATGTGGATATAATTGGCCTCAGATGAATCTTTACTTTGCATGTGTGGGATGGAGTCCGGGAACATGAGAGCTACTGCTCTGAAAGAAAACCATCAGCAGACACACTGTACCTGCAAGTGGGCAAGATATAGCTATAAAATGGTGAAACCATTTCCCAAACCAGTCTTTAGACTTAGTCACCTTGCTTTGTAGCCAAACTTGAATAAACCATGGAGGAAGCTGGGTAGATCACATTAAACTGTTATGTGGACAGTCAGATATTTAGGTTGTCTTTGGAGCAAGGCTATGTAGTGATACTTTACAACTCTTTCTTACTCCCTGTTTCTTCACTTTGAATCCTCTCAATCTCTTCCATTTAGATTCCCTTCATGCCACTCAGACTCCTTCTACATGATGATGATTTGTTGCTAAACCTAAATGTCACTTCTCTGTATCTTTTCAACTTCTTGGCAGCATTCCAGGGTGGACCCCCCCCCCCTCCTTCATAAAGCTTTCCTTTACTTGCATCTATTTCTTCTTGAAACTCTAGGTTTTCCTCTGAGGTCACTAATTGGTCCTCCTCAGACTCCTTTGCTGGTTGACAGCAGAGTGTGTAGTACCTGGGAACTTGATCTTGAAGATCTCTTTATTCTGTATGCCCCTTGCTAGCTGACCTCATCTAGTCTCATGGTTTTATGTGCCGTCCACATGCCTTGACTCCTGTCTCAGGTACCTGGCTGCCTGCTTTGCCTTGGTTTTCTCCATCACAACATACTGCCATCACCACCCACTCAGTTGTTTCAAGCTATACATCTGGAATTTATTTGTAATTATTTCCTCTTCCTCTCCTCTTTGTACAATCCGTTTCATCAGTAGGACCTGTCAGCTTTGCCTCTGGAGTGTATTCTGTATTGGACTACCTCATTTTGTCTCCACTGCTGTGAGCCCAGTCCAGGCAATTACCATGTTTCATCTGGACAGCAAGAATCATGTCCTGACTGGTCTCCTTGTGTCTTCTCTTGCCCTACAATTTACTCTTAAAAAGTTTGTTTTTTCATTTATTTTTGATTACACTGGATCTTATTTGCTGTGTGCATGACTGGTTGTGATGAGCAGGGGCTACTCTTTGTTGTGGTGCACAGGCTTCTCATTGTGATGTCTTCTCTTGTTGGGGCACACGGGCTCTAGGGCATTCAGGCTTCAGTATTGCAATGTAGCATGTGGAATCTTCTGGACCAGGATTAGAACCAATGTCCCCTGCATTGGCAGGTGGATCCTTAACCACTGGACCACCAGGGAAGTTCGACAACATGTTCTTCACATAGTGGTCAGAGGGATCTTGTTAAAGTGTAAATCAGATCCCGTCACTTCCTTACTAGGCCTCTCCCTGGCTTCCTAGTACTTGGAGTAGAACAGAGAAGCCACCCTGGTTCACAAAGCTTCATAATCTGGCCCTGCTTGCTTTTTCTCTGTCTTGAATGGAAAGGCCTGGAATGCTCTTCCATCTCACCTTTGCACACTTGGCTCCTTGTGGTTTTAGCCAGCGTCTAGGTCACTTTCTCAGAGACCTTCCCTGATCACCCCATCTTAAGCAGCTTCCCAGTGGCTCATGTTCTCTCTTTATGTCTCTGATATTTTTCTTCATACTCCACCCCCAGAAGTTAGCTTTTTATCATAAAGCAAAGGCCTTGTCTCTGCTGTCATAAAGGATGGTGCTTGGCACACAGTAGCGTTTCAGTAAAAATGTACTGATGAGGGGCTTCTCTGGTGGCCCAGTGGTGAAGAATCTGCCTGCCAATGCAGGAGATTCGGGTTTGATTCCTCATCTGGAAAGATCCCACAAGCCCGAGCGCTGCAATTATGGAGCCTGGGCTCTGGAGCACACAAGTGGCAGCTACTGGGCCCACGTGCCGTAGACCCCATGCTCCGAAACAAGAGATGCCACTGCAGTGAGAAACCCACCCACTGCAACTAGAGAGTAGCCCCCTGCTTGCCATAACTAGAGAAAAGCCCAAGCAACAACGAAGGCCCAAAACAGCCAAAATAAGTGAATAAATTAAAAACTAAAATTATTTTTAAAAAGTACTGGTGAAAAAATGAATCACTCACAAAGGACTTTCACATAGATTATGTCTTTTAAGACTCAATAGCAGGGATTGTTACCTCCATGTGAATGATGAAGAAACTGAGGCTTGGTTAATAGGCTGGCCTGCAGGGACGTCGTTTTAGGGCTCCAACAGAGGAAGCAAAATCTGAGAAACAAAGCCCAGGTAAAAAGAAACAACCAAAACTGTATCACAGTGCCTCCACTCCACTGGAAGACCCCTGCTCAGAGACCAGGGAGTCTGAAACAAAAGCATGTAGGGAAGCTGAGGCGGCTGGTGGCGCGAGGATACAGACAGTGCACTAGCCCGCAGAGCGGCAACGGACGACGATGCTGATGGCGCAGCCCAGCTGTCCTCACGGTGTGCCCGCCTGGGTTCCTGAAGCGACGCTGTTATCACTGTTGGCTTATTGGTCTTTTCCTCATGTTGACAGGGGCATTGGTGGTGCAGAGGTATGGTGGGTGAAACTGCTGGTGCCTGAGCTCGGGTCCAGACGGTGGTGTCAGGCTGTGCTGGTGGTTATTTTCTTCATCACTGTGCATGCGCAGTAATAAAAGCTTCCAGGTTCACTTCAGAATGCCCTTCATAAAGCATTAAAATGACTAGGTTTCTTAATTCTTGGCTCTTTAGCACACACCTCTTTGATCCTAGGCGTGGTTGTCGGAGGAAGAGCATCTGCGGTTGCCAGCGCCACCAGCTGTGGCCCTTCCCGGAGCACAAGCTGTACCTGGAGGAGGCTGGCAGGCTGGCCCTGCCTGGTTAGGCTTGGGTTCTGGCAGATAGTTTCTCAAAGATAAGCTGAGTTAGCTTCACTTTAAGGAAGGCAACTGACAGAACTTGTTGCCAGTGGTAAGATTTAAGCTCTCAAGTGAAAATTAGAGTTTCAGAACACCTGTATTGGCCACTGTGCGATTCCCAGCTTCCCAGTACATGAAGATGTTTCTGATGAGATGATGGGGGTGTTAATGCATACAGTTTGCTTTTATATTGTAGAATGAAATGTGTTTCACACTTGGAACATCTGCATAATTCAGTGAACCAATATTTTCAAGTGACCGATTCATGATATTATAAAATCATCCATGGGTAAAAGATCCAAAGTTGGGCCAATGGATTTTAACATAATAGAGTGTGAAAAGTCATGGCTGTGGTTTTGGATAGATTACATTTTCTATTCTGTTCAGATAGATTGCAGTAGACCTTTAAGAAACTACCAAATACTGAATTTTGACATAATATCAAAGAAGAATATGTCCAATTATTTGGCTATTCTGATACTCCTGTCCTTTCCAACTATATTTCTTTTTTAGTCCATATTTTTCTCACATACTTAAAACAGAATATAACAACAGATTGAGTGCAGCATGTGAGAGGTCAGCTGTTTTCTATTAAGGCAGACTTTAAAGAGATGTGCTGAAAAAAATGTCACTTGTCTAACAATTTTTTGAAAATATAGTTATTTTTTTAAATAAATAAGAAATATATTATTCTTTTTTTTTTGGTTTTAGCCTCTAAGATTGAAAATACTGATAAGTGTTACTCATATAAAAAGCTCTTTGAAAGTCTTAGTAATCTTTAAGATGTCCTGTTATCAAATGTTTGAGACTTCTTAGTGTAGTTAAAATAAAGTGGGCATCAAACGTAAACTAGGAAGAAGGCGTGAGGTAGTAGATGGTTGGCCAAAAATAGCAAGCTTGACCAGAAATCACGTGACAGACTTGAAAGGGATCTGGTACACTCTTTCCATCCTCTGAGCTTGTGGAGAGCCTTTGCGACGGGAAGGCATTTGTCTTATGTCTAGTCCTTTGGGCAGGGTTAGGGCCTCCTGTAGCCCCAGACTTCTAGATCGTGTCCTGCAGGGAGACACACTGCCATCCACCCAGGATGGCTTTGTTCTGTGAGAGGAGGTAGGTGGTAGAAGGTAGAACCTTCACTTCAGCTCAGTGGAGGTTTATTACTCATTCAGTGTGCTATACCATACCTTGGTGTCTGGTAGGACAGACAGATGTCAATATCAGATTATAATACACCCTGTATTTACAGGGGAGGAGGCCATGGTTATCTCGAAAGCCTTGAGTGTATTTAAATAAGTAAATCATTTGTTTTGAACTGTCCTTTTGAAAGGTATAAATCAGTCAGGTTGACCCAGCATTAAACTCACTGTTGACATATTTGGTGATAGGAGCTGCTTAAGGATTTAAGCAGGGGGGATATCAGAAATAGATTTATGTTTTGAAAGGCCTTTTTGGCTGTGGGTGGAGTGGAGGGTTTGGAGCGGGGTTACGCTGGAGGTGGGATCACCAGCTGGGGAGGGGGGCAGGGTAATCCGGGTGAGAGCCACCGGGGCTGGGCTGGAGGAGGCAGCGGCGGGAGGGGTGGAGGACAGGGTGGGCCCTGCTGCTGTCCAGATAGAATTGAGGGAGTCCAGGTTCTGATGTGGGGGTAAAAGGGGTGGGGTTTGTCAGTCACTCTCTCAGTTTGCATTTTAAGTGTATGAATTTCTATTGGCGTTTGTCATGTGAGATTCAGGAGCTCCAAAGGGACATCTACATAGATATTTTTTCACCTGCTTTAAAAAATGTGCCGTTTTCCATTTTGAACAGTGCGCCATGTTGTGGAAGTTTCCTGAAATGGATGAGGACGTTTCTGCCTCATTATCACCTTGTGGAATTCTAAAGCTAGAGTTCTAGCAAAATCCATGTGGCTTATATAGAGAGGGTGTCCTCCAGGTGTCTAACTCTGTCTTCTTTTTGTTCAGAAGCCATTAAAGTGCTTTGAGCATCCACCATGCTTGTTTCCATGGAGCTGAAGGTGGATACTATTTTCTTTTTGTAAGTCTAGTTAAATGCATAGAAAAGGCCATTCCAGTAAATATATGGCATGATATGTTAATGCCTTAATCATGTTCTTGAACCTTAAACTTGCCGAGTACATTCAACTCTGCAGAGAAGGTTGTGCCTTTAAAACAGAAGGGGAGACAGGTGAGGAGAGACAGCCAGTGACAGGTGTGCTTTCCAGGTGGATTATTGTGACTAGCTTGTATTTTTTTTTTTTTTAATTTCACACAGAAAAATCATAAGAATAGTGTAATGAATTCCTGTGTACCCTTACCCAGATTCACCAGTTTTTACATCTTGCCTCATTTACTCTTCTCTACTTATAAATGAGAATATGTATTCTATTTCTTTCCCCCAAATTATTAAAGAGTAAGTTGGGAAAGATAGAAGGGAGGAGGAGAAGGGGGCAACAGAGGATGAGATGGTTGGATGGCATTACCGATTCAATGGACATGAGTTTGAGCAAACTCTAGGAGATGGTGAAAGAGAGGGAAGCCTGGCGTGCTGCAGTCAATGGGCTTGCAGGGAGTTGGACACGACTTAGCAACTGAACAAATTGGAGACAGTGCTCTTTTATGCCTTACTGTGTGTGTCTTCTAAGAAGAAAGGACATCATCTTACATAAACATAGGACAGTTGTAAAATTCAGAACATTTGTCCTTGATATAATACTGTTACTAATCAGTTCACTGTGAAATGCTATGGTTGGTTTGCTCCTGTATCAGCCATTCTGCCCTCGCGCATCCGGGTTCATGCACTGCCTTAGAGGTCTCGTCTGTTTCAGCTCAGCTCAGTTGTGTCTGACTCTTTGCGACTCCATGAATCACAGCACGCCAGGCCTCCCTGTCCATCCCCAACTCCCGGAATCCACCCAAACCCATGTCCTTTGAGTCAGTGATGCCATCCAGCCATCTCATCCTCTGTCGTCCCCTTCTCCTCCTGCCTCCAATCTCTCCCAGCATCAAGGTCTTTTCCAGTGAGTCAACTCTTTGCATGAGGTGGCCAAAGTATTGGAATTTCAGCTTCAACATCAGTCCTACCAATGAACATCCAGGGCTGATCTCCTTCAGAATGGACTGGTTGGATCTCCTTGCAGTCCAAGGGACTCTCAAGAGTCTTCTCCAACACCACAGTTCAAAAGCATCAATTCTTTGGTGCTCAGCTTTCTTCACAGTCCAACTCTCACATCCATACATGACTACTGGAAAAACCATAGCCTTGACTAGACGGACCTTTGTTGGCAAAGGAATGTCTCTGCTTTTCAATATGCTATCAAGGTTGGTCATAACTTTCCTTCCAAGGAGTAAGCGTCTTTTAATTTCATGGCTGCAGTCACCATCTGCAGTGATTTTGGAGCCCAGAAAAATGAAGTCAGCCACTGTTTCCACTGTTTCCCCATCTATTTCCCATGAAGTGATGGGACCAGATGCCATGATCTTCATTTTCTGAATGTTGAGCTTTAACCCAACTTTTTCACTCTCTTCTTTCACTTTCATCAAGAGGCTTTTTAGTTCCTCTTCACTTTCTACCATAAGGGTGGTGTCATCTGCATATCTGAGGTTATTGATACTTTTCCTGGCAGTCTTGATTCCAGCTTGTGCTTCTTCCAGCCCAGCGTTTCTCATGATGTACTCTGCATAGAAGTTAAATAAGCAGGTTGACAATATACAGCCTTGACGTACTCCTTTTCCTATTTGGAACCAGTTGTTGTTCCATGTGCAGTTTTAACTGTTGCTTCCTGACCTGCATACAGGTTTCTCAAGAGGCAGGTTAGGTGGTCTGGTATTCCCATCTCTTGAAGAATTTTCCACAGTTGATTGTGATCCACATAGTCAAAGGCTTTGGCATACTCAGTAAAGCAGAAAGCCTCCTTTAATCTAAAGGAGTTTCTTAGGCTTTCTTAGAGTTCCTTGACCTTGACATTTTTTTATTGTCATAAAATATATATAATATGAAGTTCATCATTTAAACCATTTTTAAGACTACACTTATTAAGTACATTGTTCAGCCATCACCAGTGTTCATCTCCAGAACTTTCTCATCTGCCCAAATTGAAGCTCTGTCCCCATTAAACACTCTCTCTCCCTACCCCTCCTCCAGCACCTGGTAACCACCATCCTACTTTCTGTCTCTGAATTTGGTGACCTTGACATTTTAAAAGAATACAGGCAGATATTTTGTGGAATATCCTCAGGTTTCCTATTCCATTGTGGAATGTCCTGATGTTTCCCGGTACTGATTCATGTTACACATTTTGTGTGAGGATGCTGCTGAAGTCATGTGCTTTTTCCCGAACGTTGTATCAGAAAGCACACCTTGTTGCTTGGTCCCAACCTTATTAATGTTATTCACTTGGCCCATCCCTGTCATCACTTATTTTCTTGCCTAGCAAGGCCTCTTCACATTGTCGTCAGTGGCCTTGAACTTTCCTTAGCTTTTTGGCACAGTGAGATGTTACAGGCTCATCATGTATTTTCCCTGCTTCAGCCCTGGAATCAGCCTTTTCTCCAATGATCCTCGGTTCCTTTCGGTGGAAAACAGAATTCAGATGCGATACCTGGCACCAGGTCTGGCATTGCTACCGATGTGCCATTGTTTGCGGGCCACCTCAGCAGAGATGCTGGGTGGAGGCATCCATGTCTGTCTGGATTTATTGCTTTCTTACTGCTGGCATCATACCGTGATGTACAGAGGTGATTATCACTGGACTCCGTCTCCTCTGTCCCTTTTACAGGCTTGTTATTTCCTTCCCAGCAGTGAGAACCTGGCTCCTTCGTCCTCACTGAGTCATTTGTTGGCTGGAATGCAGAGGGGAGTTTGCTAACCCATGGCGTTTGGGGAAGCACACTTACTAACTAAGAGGTTAATATTCACTTACATTATTGTTTGAGGCAAACTGTATATACAGTGATATGCACAAATCCTAACTACCAGTGTATGCTATCCAAAAGCAGCCTACAGGGCTTCTCAGTGTTTTGTGGGGAAATAATTGTTCTTATGAGCAGTTTGTACCATTTACAAACATGGCACTGAGCCTGGGGTGGTGTGGGATCTGAGGAGACAGATGATGTGGGTGTGGCCCCGTGAGGAATTTTATCTTATTAGAGAAAAAGGCATCCTTTTACATCCTTTTAAGTAAAAACACAACACAGTAATTATGTATCCGCACTTGAGTAGCAAAGTAGAAATTTAAGGACTTCTGACTGCTAAACATTTAGGCGGTGTCTGTATGTCCAAGGTACTGGGTGGGTTGAGCCCTGCTTTGTGTGCAGTAGGGGGTCCCTGATGGGGGTGGGGGAAGTGTGTGCAGGTCAGGTCATGAGGATGCAGGGAGGGGCAAGCGTGGTGAAGTCTCCAAAACTGGTTTAAATCATGCAGTGATTCAGCGAATATTTATTAAGGGCCTCTCTGTGCCAGATACAGTGCTGTAGGTGTTGGTGATTCGTAGGTGAATAACTCCTGCTTTTAGGGAGTTTGCCAGTGTAGTGGGGAGGAGGGGCTGGGGTGGTGGTGGCTGTGTGCAGAGTGGGGAGAAAGCCTCCTGGAAGGCCGGCAGTACTTGAAAGAGAGGAGAAAGGAAAGAAGGAAGAGGGCAGGAGGGAGGGCAGAGGTGTGTTGAGGCGGGGAAGGGAGAGAGCCTGTCTTTGGAAGGTGCTTCGATCCATCCTCCCCAAGACAATGCCCCAGTTCCCACTGCAGCCCTAGTTGCTTTGTCATCTTCGGACTTGGGTTATGTCATTAGGACAGAGCTGTGTCTTGTTTGTGCAGCATCTCCAGCTTCTCACGTAGAGACTGATTGGTGGGAGGCTCACTGAATAATTGTTGAGAACAGGTAAATGGAGCAAAGACTGCAGAGAGAAGTGCCGGGAGACCTGTGATAGTGGAGAGACGAGCAGGGCAGGTCTTGACAACCTTTGTAAGGCCCTGGGAATTTGGGTTTTGTCTTAAGGACTATTAAAGAAGGTTTTAAAGCAGGGTGGTGACATGATCAGGATTGCATATTGGAAATATTAGAGTGGAGAGGGGAGTGAGTTTGTGTGTGTTTATGTATATGGTTGTGTAGGTGTGTGAGTGTGTATGTATATATGTGTGTGTATACACATCAGTTCAGTTCAGTCACTTCGTTGAGTCCAACTCTGCGACCCCATGAATCGCACCACGCCAGGCCTCTCTGTCCATCACCAACTCCCGGAGTTAACTCAGACTCACGTCCATTGAGTCCGTGATGCCATCCAGCCATCTCATCCTCTGTCGTCCCCTTCTACTCCTGCCCCCAACCCCTCCCAGCATCAGAGTCTTTTCCAATGAGTCAGCTCTTCGCATGAGGTTGTCAAAGTACTGGAGTTTCAGCTTTAGCATTATTCCTTCCAAAGAATACCCAGGGCCTGTCTCCTTTAGAATGGACTGGTTGGATCTCCTTGCAGTCGAAGGGACTCTCAGAAGTCTTCTCCAACACCACAGTTCAAAAGCATCAATTCTTTGGCGCTCAGCTTTCTTTATAGTCCAACTCTCATATCCATACATGACCACTGGAAAAACCACAACCTTGAATAGATGGACCTTTGTTGGCAAAGTAATGTCTCTGCTTTTGAATATGCTATCTAGGTTGGTTGTAACTTTCCTTCCAAGTCTTTAAATTTCATGGCTGCAGTCACCATCTGCAGTGATTTTGGAGACCCCAAAACTAAAGTTTGATACTGTTTCCACTGTTTCCCCATCTATTTCCCATGAAGTGATGGGACCAGATGCCATGATCTTCATTTTCTGAATGTTGAGCTTTAAGCCAACTTTTTCATTCTCCTCTTTCACTTTCATCAAGAGGAACTTTTTAGTTTCTCTTCACTTTTTGCCAAAAGGGTGGTGTCATCTGCTTATCTGAGGTTATTGATATTGCTCCTGGCATTCTTGATTCCAGCTTGTGCTTCTTACAGCCCAGTGTTTCTCATGATGTACTCTGCATATAAGTTAAATAAGCAGGGTAACAATATACAGCCTTGACGTACTCCTTTTCCTGTTTGGAACCATCTGAACGGAACAGATTAAAAGTTGGACATTTACTTCTAGTCATGATTCCAACAAATTTTAATACGTAGTAAGTTTAATACTATTGAATTGAAATAATTTATTTTCCACTACTATTTTTTCTTCCCTCATTAGTTTTCAAAAATTATGTTCTATAAATATTTGGATTTTCAACTTACATTTTTCTTATCTACTTATAGTTTAATTTCTTTGATTATAGAGAATATTACTCCTTATGCTTCCACCTCCATGAAATATTTACACTTAATGGTATAGCTCAGTTTAATTTTCCCGTTATTTATTTTTATTTACTTGCCTGCTCTATGTGATTCTTTCTCTCCTTGCCTTCTTTTGGACCTAAATACAACTATTTCATTTTTGTCCTCCATTAGCATGGAAGTCAGGTATTCTTACATACTTTTTTATCTTTTTAAATACTTAGAGATTTAACAGAAAGCCCTGATTTATGAACACCAGTTCAGTTCAGTTCAGTCGCTCAGCTGTATCCAACTCTTTGTGACCCCATGAATTGCAGCACACCAGGCCTCCCTGTCCATCACCAACTCCTGGAGTTCACCCAAACTGATGTCCATCGAGTCTGTGATGCCATCCAACCATCTCATACTCTGTCGTCCCCTTCTCCTCCTGCCTCCAATCCCTCTCAGCATCAGAGTCTTTTCCAATAGTCAATACTTAGCATGAGGTGGCCAAAGTATTGGAGTTTCAGCTTTAGCACCAGTCCTTCCAATGAACATCCAGGACTGATCTCCTTTAGAATGGACTGGTTGGATCTCTTTGCAGTCCAAGGGACTCACAAGAGTCTTCTGCAACACCACAGTTCAAAAGCATCAATTCTTTGATGCCCAGCCTTCTTCACAGTCCAACTCTCACATCCATACATGACCATTGGAAAAACCATAGCCTCGACTAGACGGACCTTTGTTGGCAAAGTAATGTCTCTGCTATTCAATATGCTGTCTAGGTTGGTCATAACTTTCCTTTCTAGGAGTAAGTGTCTTTTGATTTCATGGCTGCAGTCACCATCTGCAGTGATTTTGGAGCCCAGAAAAATAAAGTCTGACACTGTTTCCCCATCTATTTCCCAGGAAGTGATGGGACCAGATGCCATGATCTTAGCTTTCTGAATGTTGAGCTTTAAGCCAACTTTTTCACTCTCCTCTTTCACTTTCAACAAGAGGCTTTTTAGCTCCTCTTCACTTTCTGCCATAAGGGTGGTGTCATCTGCATATCTGAGGTTATTGATATTTCTCCCGACAATCTTGATTCTAGCTTGTTCTTGTTCCAGCCCAGCGTTTCTCATGATGTACTCTGCATATGAGTTAAATAAGCAGAGTGATAATATACAGCCTTGATGTACTCCTTTTCCTATTTGGAACCAGTCTGTTCCATGTACAGTTCCAACTGTTGCTTCCTGACCTGCATACAGGTTTCTCAAGAGGCAGGTCAGGTGGTCTGATATTCCCATCTCTTTCAGAATTTTCCACAGTTTGTTGTGATCCACAGAGTCAAAGGCTTTGGCATCGTCAATAAAGCAGAAATAGATGTTTTTCTGGAACTCTCTTGCTTTTTCCATGATCCAGCGGATGTTGGCAATTTGACCTCTTGTTTGATGTACTCCTTTTCCTATTTGGAACCAGTCTGTTCCATGTACAGTTCCAACTGTTGCTTCCTGACCTGCATACAGGTTTCTCAAGAGGCAGGTCAGGTGGTCTGATATTCCCATCTCTTTCAGAATTTTCCACAGTTTGTTGTGATCCACAGAGTCAAAGGCTTTGGCATCGTCAATAAAGCAGAAATAGATGTTTTTCTGGAACTCTCTTGCTTTTTCCATGATCCAGCGGATGTTGGCAATTTGACCTCTTGTTCCTCTGCCTTTTCTAAAACCAGCTTGAACATCTGGAAGTTCACGGTTCACTTATTGCTGAAGGTTATGAACACCAAATGTTGACAATTACTTTTTTAAATTAAATTTATTGATTTTAATTGGAGGCTAATTACAATTACTTTTAAACTTTCTTACATATAATTAAGGAACAAAGAATGCTTGAACTTCATTTAACAATCCAGTGGATGTTGGCAATTTGATCTCTGGTTCCTCTGCCTTTTCTAAAACCAGCTTGAACATCTGGAAGTTCACGGTTCATTTATTGCTGAAGGTTATGAACACCAAATGTTGACAATTACTTTTTTTTAATTAAATTTATTGATTTTAATTGGAGGTTAATTACAATTACTTTTAAACTTTCTTACATATAATTAAGGAACAAAGAATGCTTGAACTTCATTTAACAGCCCTAACAATATACTATTTTTGTAATGTATTTTAACTCTCTATATATTCCAAATTCTATAAAACAATTACAATGTTTTATGCAGCCAATATTCATTTAAACTGAAGTGTGTTTTACCATTTTCAGTGCTCTTCCTTCCTGAATAGCCATAAAAGGATAATTTTCCTTCTTTTGATGATAATTTCTCTCAGTGTATACTTGTCTGAAACTGTATAGTTTCAGTTTTTTCCTCAAACACACTGCAATACTAGGAAGCTATTTTCTTTCAACATATTGAAAATATAACTCTATTCTTTCTTAACTTCCATTGCTTCTCTTGAGAAATTAGTTTAATTTAAATCATTTTATTCATTTAATTTTATGTTATATGCTTTGATATGGTCTTTTCTGTAAATTTATCATCATATGTCTCAGTGAGTTTGTCTATTTATTCACATTGGAATTAATTGTGCATTTCAATTTTTTGATTGATTATAATTCCTGAGTTTTTAGAAATTCTGAGATATTATCCTTAAATATCACTTCTGTTCCATTTTTCTCCCTTTTTATTTGGAATCTGAATGAAATATGATTGACCTTCTTGCTATTTATCCTATGAACCTCTTACCTCTCTGTATTGTCTATTTTATTTGCTTTTTGCTCTGTATTGGATCTTTTTTCTTCATTCTAGAAATAGACTATCACTGATTTTCCAAGTCACATGCTTTCTCTTTGTACCTGATTCAAATTTTTTGTTAAACCCACTTAATAATTGTCAATTAATTTACTTCTTAGGTTAAGAATATTATTATTTTTATCAAATAGAATAGGTTCATATTTATACTTAAATATCATTCTCTGCTGATATTTCCAATCTTATCTATCTCTTTGAAAATAATAAGCACATTTTAGCTGGTGTACAATAATTCCAATAGTCAGAGACCTATAGGTCTGTTTCTATTGACAATTGTTTCTTGGTTCTCATATGTGTTTCTTGCTTCAAGTGTACCTGGCTATCTCCAATGGATGCTGGACATTTAAAATATATATTTATAAAGATAATTTGAGACCACAGATGACATGATCCTTGTACATAAAGGACTATCATTTGTTTCTATCAGATACCTATAGGGTCTGACAATGTAAGAACTTCTTAAACAAAACTTAATATGTGAGTTTTTTCTGGATAACATGAATTACTAAAAGCTTGCTAAAGACTATAAAGAGTCTGGTTTGTTTCAAGGTTATTGTTACTGCTATAGTGCTACCCTTCGGGGTCTAAAAAAATAGCATAAGATGTTTTACAATATCTTATGAGGGTTTCAAAAACACTTTTTATACTCTCTACATCAGAAAACCATCCATGAGACAAGGACTCCAAATGACCGTTCACCTCCCTGGAGTGTTTTTGTTTTTTTTTTAATGTTCTGGATATTGAACTGATAATTTTTTCCTGATATCTCAGAAAGAATATTTATTCAGATTATCTAATCAATAATTATGAAAGGCAACATAGTTTCTTTAACATAAACATCTGAATAAAGACAAGAATTACTGGCAAGTAGAAAATGCACTCGTGGGTTAGTATTTCAGGAAAGAGAAATCTGCCAGGTTTATGTGCTGACCTCAAATATCTTATTCAGGGATTCCTTGAAACCAGTGAATTGCAGTATCAAAAATCTGTGTTCCTCATTGATGATAGTCATACAAAGATCAATTAAAGGTGCCAATTTATGACACCTAGTGGCAAGTCGTATTTGATAAACAGTCATCAAAAGATATTAAGAATATAAGACAATCTAAAAATTTTATTAAGAAAACTAAAAAATGCAAACAAAAAGAAATAAAATATATGAAACATTAATTCAAAAGGCCATAAGCAGAACTGAAGCTGGAATTTCAAAAGAACTGCAGAGTACCTGGGCACTGGGCGTGTTGTCGTGTGTGGAAACGTTAAGGTGATATCAAGGGCTCAAGATTAGGAAGACATAAAAGGCTGAGGGTATCATATTAGAATTATGAAACTTTAGACAATGACTCTGTATGATGTAGATGAACTTACATTCCAAATAAAGAGCATGCTGCTGCTGCTGCTGCTCCTAAGTCACTCCAATCATGTCCGACTCTGTGTGACCCCATAGATGGCAGCCCACCAGGCTCCCCTATCCTTGGGATTCTTCAGGCAAGAACACTGGAGTGGGTTGCCATTTCCTTCTCCAATGCATGAAAGTGAAAAGTAAAAGTGAAGATGCTCAGTCGTGTTCGACTCTTAGCAACCCCATGGACTGCAGCCCACCAGGCTCCCCTGTCCATGGGACTTTCCAGGCAAGGGGACTGGAGTGGGTTGCCATTGCCTTCTCCAAATAAAGAGCATAATTGTTCTGATTATAGGCTCGCACACTGGCATATAGGCATAGACGTTGAAAACTTATCACCTATTGCATTAATGGTATTTATATCTCACAAAATCATTGATATTGATTCTCCCAGAGTAAATTCAGGATAATATAGGAGCAAATAAATTACCTGGGTCAAAGAGAAAATCAACCTGAAGAAACAGGGAATTGGGAACCATCTTTGGGTCACTTTCTCCTGTCTGTATCATGGCACTATATCTTTCCCATGCCACCAACCATAACACATGTAAATTACTAGTTAATCTGAGCAACATACTGGTGAGGTGAAGATATTGGAATCAAAAGACACTATTTCAAATTATGACTGCCTCTTACTGACTTTGTCACTTTGACCTGAGCCTCTCCATCAGCAGAAAGGGGAATGTTTACTTATTTCATGGGAATTTAGGAGCATTCCAAAATTAAGCCACACAACTAATTTAAAGCGATTAGTGTATAGGAAGTACTCAATATCAGTTTCAATACAGGAAGGAGATCAGGGCCATCTAAAATATTTCTAGAAAGTGTTTGGCCAAGGTACTCTGGCCAAAACTATCAATAGTTAGTTAGACATTTAGAGGAAAATAATTTAAAATCTTTATGGAAAATTATTGTTTCTCTGTGCTTCAATATACGTGCTCAGTTTGAGTTGATATACAACAAAGTGATAAAATGAGAAGAGAGAAGAGTAACCTAAATATATCAGGAATATTAAGCATGGGGGGAAATTGTAATCAAATCAATAAAATTGTTAATAGAATGAAAGGATGAATATACTTTTTTTTAATCAAATTTCCGTTTTTTAGGATGATCTGACAGTTCCTAAAATCTAAGGGCAGAGTGTCATTTTACACCACAGAATAAACCAACTCTAAGAAATGTTGCTTGTGGGAAATAGAATAATCATATAATTTCAGACTTAACACTTCATCCACTACTGTTTCCTTTTCCTCTTCCCTAGTGTCCACATCACTTTTTGCATTTTCAAAAAAGTAAGAAATAAATCCTGCAGTGTTACCATGATATCAGTATGGATGACATCCACAAAATTTGCATCAGTGTAATCTAATCTGCCATTTGGTGGTTTTCCAGAGAATTGTGGCCCAGCAGGATCAAGACCTGAAATTCAAGAAAGAAATTATTAACATATTAATCAAGTTATATAAACATAACAAGTTTAAACCTGTCCCAAAACATATCTAAAGATAAATTAGATGAATAGCAAGTATCTGTTTTATTTGAATAACATTATTCCCAACCTTGAGTTTATCAATGAAGCAGTGTCAAGCCACACTGCACATACCTTGACAAAATATTGTGGCTTTCTTTAGGACATTCATTTAACAAGTAATTACGAATATGCTGGTAGTAAAATTCTATTTAATAGAAAGTAACTACTACTCTTCCTGAGGGGGGGGGGATAATAAATATTATACTGATCCTATCTTCAACCTCATTCCATACCAGCTCATCCTGGGTCTATTGAAAGGTCTGAAATGATTTTAAGTGCAATTTGAGCTGTGGGATAAAACATTTATTATTAGCTTATCATTCATTTCTCGGAAAAATTTACTGCACACAAAAAAAGAAAAAATATATTAAAAGTGTTATAAAAGATAATATTAGTTCTAGTGTATTCAGAATTCTAAATAAAATTCTAAGCTCATGATCTGCTGCAGAGTATCAAAAAATGCTGAGGGAGAGATGAAATGAAATGCCTTGAGAACATCTATTCAATAGGGCCATAATTATCTTAAAAAGATATTTTAAAAATAAAATATAATGTTGCTTATCTCAATCTTCTATTAACCCTAGTTTATTTGGCCCTCATGATTGAATAGTTGTTGTTGCTCAGTCACTCAGTCATGTCCAACTCTATAAGACAAAATGGATTGCAGCACAGTAGGCATCCCTGTCCTTCACCATCTCTGGGAGTTTGCTCAAACTCATGTTCATCGAGTAGGTGATGCGATCCAACCATCTGGTCCTCTGTCATCCCCTTCTCCTCCTGCCTTCAATCTTTTCCAGCATCAGGATCTTTTCATTGAGTCACATCATGTGGCCAAAGTATTGGAGCTTCAAGTTCAGCATCAGTCCTTCCAATGAATATTGAGGGTTGATTTCCTTTAGGAAATCAGAAAATAAAGTCTCTGTTTCCATTGTTTCCCCATCTATTTGCCATGAAGTAATGGGACCAGATCACAGGAAGTGATGACAAACAATGGAAACAGTGAAAGATTTTATTTTGGGGGGCTCCAAAATCACTGCAGTTGGGGACTGCAGCCATAAAATTAAAAGATGCTTGCTCCTTGAAAGAAAAGCTATGACCAACCTAAACAGCCTTTTAAAAAGAAGAGACATTATTTTGCTGACCAAGGTCTCTAGTCAAACCTATAGTTTTTCTACTAGTCATGTATGGATGTGAGTGTTGGACTATAAAGAAAGTTGAATGTCGAAGAATTGATGCTTTTGAACTGTGGTGTTGCAGAAGACTCTTGAGAGTCCCTTGGACTGAAAGGAGATCAAAGCAGACAATCTTAAAGAAAACCAACCCTCAGTATTCATTGAAAGGACTGAAGCTGAAGCTGAAACTCCAATACTTTGGCCACCTGATGTGAAGAACTGACTCAGTGGGAAAAAACCCTGACGTTGGGAAAGATTGAAGGAGGGAGGAGAAGGGGATGACAGAGGATGAGATGGTTGGATGGTATCGCCAACTTGATGAGCATGAGTTTGAGCAAGCTCTAGAAGATGGTGATAGACAGGGAGGCATGGTGTGCTTCAGTCCATGGGGTCACAAAGAGTCAGACATAACTGAGCGACTGAACTGAATAGAACTGATCAGACCATATGCCATAAGTCAGTTCAGTTCAGTTGCTCAGTAATGTCCGACTCTTTGTGACCCATGAATTGCAGCACGCCAGGCCTCCCTGTGCAACACCAACTCCTGGAGTACACTCAAACCCATGTCCATCAAGTCGGTGAAGCCATCCAGCCATCTCATCCTCTGTTGTCCCCTTCTCCTCCTGCCCCCAATCCCTCCCAGCATCAGGGTCTTTTCCAAT